>APFE030552920.1:2556-21299 GCA_000404065.3 Pinus taeda
AAAATGAAGAGACACAACCTACAGCAAATCCGTTGTAATATCCTCTGTCTTCTCTCACAGTCTCACCTCTATGTTTCTCGCTCACACTGAATACACATCTATCTCACATCCTCAAATACAATGCCCTCATACAAAGAGAGGGGGTTGCCTTCTAGGGAAAAAAACCCTAAACTAAACATAAGTTCTACCATCAGATCATCCGCCTAATGAACGGCCCAGATTGACTAGAAATTACTATACTTTTACAAGGCAAATTTACATCTGTTTTTAGCTTCGGGGGCGCTGCCCCGAGCCCCCGCCGAGGGACCGCTGGCCCCCGGACCCCCCAGTCGGGGGGGATCGGCCCCCCCGCGTGGAGGGGTGTACAAAACTTCCTGGGTAATACATCCGGTTGAAACAAAGACCTCTGAACAATCATGCTCCAGACACAACAGGATGTTTAGTCGAAGCAGATTGATGTGTCATCAAGGTTCATGGTCATACTAGTTGTCTGCTTCTACTTGTATGTGTCCTCCATTTCATCAAAGATTCTGTCCCATATTGGACTTGTGGCTACTAAATGGCCTTAGTAACATACTGTTATGGGAAAATCCATCTAAGCAGATATTGGTTGATGGTGCTCATACATGTTTTTACATCTTTGGCTCTACGTTAGATGCTTGGATTAGTAACAATGAGATAAATTTTTGGTTGTTAGAGTTAGAATCTCATCTTACTATATTCCCATAGCTTTGACTTATGTTTGAGATTCTGAACTCTTAGAAAAATAATGTCATCTTGTATGACACTCATCTTATTCGATGATTTAAGTCATGGAGTGCATTTATATCTTAAAATTATCCACTCAGCTTGGTGGTATAGTTTCATGTTGTCCTAGTAAATGGTCTTGTCCATAAGTCATAAGATTGCATAGTTAGACACAAAGGCTCTTATCCGATGGGTTGTCTAGCCTTTAGAACTCTATGCTTGAGCTTATTGATATGTTGCCAAGTTGAACGCCAACTCTTGGATGTTTAGCCGAAGCAGATTGATGTGTCATCAAGGTTCATGGTCATACTAATTGTCTGCTTCTACTTGTATGCGTTCTCCATTTCATCAAAGATTCATTTCATAAAAATTTTTGTCCCATATCAGACTTGTGGCTAGTAAATGGCCTTACTAACATATTGTTCTAGGAAAATCCTGAAACTATGAGAAGAGCATGTAATCATGTGCTCTCTTCTTCTCCTCTTTCATTTTACCCAAGGTTCACATTGGATTTTCATGTTCAAGTGAGTCCTATGACCTTTCTCTTCCTTTGTTTTTCATGCCAAACTGTGGATGAGAATAGAGCAAATTTTTTCTTGGAATTTAGATAGGATTTCCTCCTCATGCGTCAAATTCTGCATCTTAGACCCCTCCTGTTGCCACTGGTTATGCTATTTTGGTTGTCGAAACTTTATTGAATCATTCTATTCACACGCAATATCTTCCTCTGGACTTGGAGACTGTTTTTCTACTCCTTTCTCTGGGTATAGATATTTCAGTTGTAAGTCACTCCAAGGAAGTGGATTGAGTTAGTTTTGGGCATTAACCTTGCCCTAATACAAATTTTCTAAATGGCCTTACAAACACACTGTTTTGGGAAAATCCAGCTAAGAAGAGTTTGGTTGATGGTGCTCATACATGTTTGTACATCTTTGGTTCTACGTTAGATGCTTGGGTTAGTGAGAACGAGACAAATTTTTGGTTGTTAGATTTAGAATCTCAACTTACTAGATTCCCACAACTTTGAATTATGTTTGAAATTCTGAACCCTTAGAAAAATAATGTCATCTTGTATGACACTCATCTTATTCGATGATTTAAGTCAGGGAGTCCATTTATATCTTAAAATTATCCACTCAGCTTGGTGGTATAGTTTCATGTTGTCCTCGTAAAATGGTCTTGTCCATAAGTCATAAGATTGCATAGTTAGATACAAAGACTCTTATCCGATGAGTCGTCCCACCTTTAGAGCTCTATGCTTAAGCTTATTGATATGTTACCAAGTTGAATGCCAACTCTTGGATGTTTAGCCGAAGCAAATTAATGTGTCATCAAGGTTCATGGTCATACTAATTGTCTGCTTCTACTTGTATGTGTCCTCCATTTCATCAAAAAGTCTGTCCCATATTGGACTTGTGGCTAGTAAATGGCCTTACTAACATATTGCTCTAGGAAAATCCCGAAATTGTGGGAAGAGCATGTAATCATGTGCTCTCATATTCTCCTCTTTCATTTTACCCAAGGTTCACATTGGATTTTCATGTTCAAATGAGTCCTATCACCTTTCTCTTCCTCTATTTTCATGCCAAACTGTGGATGAGAATAGAGCAAATTTTATCCTCAAAGTCAAATAGGATTTCCTCATCATGCGACAAATTCTGCATCTTAGACCCCTCCTGTCGCCATTGGTTATTCTATTTTGGTAGTTGAAACTTTATTGAATCATTCTATGCACACATGATATTTGCCTCTAGACTTGGAGACTGTTTTGCTCCTTCTTTCTCTTGGTACGGATATTTCAGTTGTAAGTCACTCTAAGGAAGTGGATTGAGTTAGTTTTGGTCATTAACCTTTCCCTAATACATATTTGCTAAATGACCTTACTAACATACTGTTCTGGGAAAATCCAACTAAGTAGAGTTTGGTTGATGGTGCTCATACATGTTTTTACATCTTTGGCTCTACGTTAGATGCTTGGATTAGTGACAACGAGACAAATTTTTGGGTGTTAGATTTAGAATCTCAGCTTACTAGATTCCCACAACTTTGACTTATGTTTGAAATTATGAACCCTTAGAAAAATAATGTCATCTTGTATGACACTCACCTTATTCGATGATTTAAGTCAACAAATCCATTTATATCTTAAAATTATCCACTCAACCTGGTGGTATAGTTTCAGGTTGTTCTAGTAAAATGGTCTTATCCATAAGTGATAAGATTGCATAGTTAGATACAAGGACTCTTATCCAATGGGTCATCTTGCCTTTAGAGCTCTATGCTTAAGCTTATTGATGTGTTTCCAAGTTGAATGCTAACCCTTGGATGTTTAGCCAAAGCAGATTGATGCGTCATCAAGGTTCATGGTCATACTAACTGTCTGCTTCTACTTGTATGTGTCCTCCATTTCATCAAAAATTATGTCCCATATCGGACTTGTGGCTAGTAAATGGCCTTACTAACATATTGTTCTAGGAAAATACTGAAACTGTGGGAAGAGCATGTAATCATGTGCTCTCTTATTCTCCTCTTTCATTTTACCCAAGGTTCATATTGGATTTTCATGTTCAAGTGAGTCCTATGACCTTTCTCTTCCTCTATTTTTCATGCCAAACTGTGGATGAGAATAGAGAAAATTTTCTACTAGAATTCAGATAGGATTTCCTCCTCATGCGACAAATTTTGCATCTTAGACACCTCCTGTCACCATTGGTTATTCTATTTTGGTAGTTGAATCTTTATTGAATCATTCTATGCACACGTAATATTTTCCTCTGGACTTCGACACTGTTTTGATTTGTAGTGCTACTCCTTTCTATTGGTACGGATATTTCAGTTGTAAGTCACTCTAAGGAAGTGGATTGAGTTAGTTTTGGGCATTAACCTTGCCCTAATATAGATCTGCTTAATGGACTTACTAACATATTCTTCTGGGAAAATCCAGCTAAGCATAGTTTGGTTGATGTTTCTCATACATGTTTGTACATCTTTGGCTCTATGTTAGATGCTTGGATTAGTGACAATCAGACAAATTTTTGGTTGTTAGAGTTAGAATCTCAACTTACTAGATTCCCATAGCTTTGAATTATGTTTTAAATTCTAAACTCTTAGAAAAATAATGTCATCTTGTATGACACTCATCTTATTCGATGATTTAAGTCAGGGAGTGCATTTAAATCTTAAAATTATCCACTCAACTTAGTGGTATAGTTTCATGTTTTCCTAGTAAAATGGTCTTGTCCGTAAGTCATAAGATTGCATAGTTAGATACAAATACTCTTATCTGATGGGTCGTCTAGCCTTTAGAGCTCTATGCTTGAGCTTATTGATATGTTGCCAAGTTTAATGCCAACTCTTGGATGTTTAGCTAAAGTAGATTGATGTGTCATCAAGGTTCATGGTAATACTAATTGTCTGCTTCTACTTGTATGTGTTCTCCATTTCATCAAAGATTCATTGCATAAAAAAGTTTGTCCCATATCAGAATTGTGGCTAGTAAATGGCCTTACTAACATACTATTCTAGGAAAATCCTGAAACTGTGAGAAGAGCATGTAATCATGTGCTCTCTTATTCTCCTCTTTCATTTTACCCAAGGTTCGCACTGGATTTTCATGTTCAAGTGAGTCCTATGACCTATCTATTCCTCTATTTTTCATGCCAAATTGTAGATGAGAATAGAGAAAATTTCCTCCTTGAAGTCAGATAGGATTTCCTCCTCATGCGACAAATTCTGCATCTTAGACCCCTCCTATCACCACTGGTTATTCTATTTTGGTAGTCGAAACTTTATTGAATCATTCTATGCACACGCAATATTTTCCTCTGGACTTGGAGATTATTTTGTTCTTTAGTGCTACCCCTTTCTCTTGGTACGGATATTTCAGTTGTAAGTCACTCTAAGGAAGTGGATTGAGTTAGTTTTGGGCATTAACCTTTCCCTAATACAAATCTACTAAATGGCCTTACTAACATACTATTATGGGAAAATCTAGCTAAGCAGAGTTTGGTTGATGGTGCTCATACATGTTTGTACATCTTTGGCTCTATGTTAGATGCTTGGATTAGTGACAACGAGACAAACTTTTGGTTGTTAGATTTAGAATCTCAGCTTACTAGGTTCCCACAACTTTGACTTATGTTTGAAATTCTGAACCCTTAGAAAAATAATGTCATCTTGTATGACACTCATCTTATTTGATGATTTAAGTCAGGGAGTCCATTTATATCTTAAAATTATCCACTCAGATTGGTGGTAAAGTTTCATTTTGTCCTAGTAAAATGGTCTTGTCCATAAGTCATAAGATTGTATAGTTAGATACAAAGACTCTTATCTGATGGGTCGTCTGGCCTTTAGAGCTCTATGCTTAAGCTTATTGATATGTTACCAAGTTGAATGCAAACTCTTGGATGTTTACTCGAAGTATATTGACGTGTCATCAAGGTTCATGGTCATACTAATTGTCTGCTTCTACTTGTATGTGTCCTCCATTTCATCAAAAGTCTATCCCATATTATACTTGTGGCTAGTAAATGGCCTTACTAACATACTATTCTAAGAAAATCCTGAAATTGTGAGAAGAGCATGTAATCATGTGCTCTCTTCCTCTCCTCTTTCATTTTACCCAAGGTTCACATTGCATTTTCATGTTCAAGTGATTCCTATGATCTTTCTTTTCCTCTGATTTTCATGCCAAACTGTGGATGAGAATAGAGCAAATTTTCTCCTGGAAGTCAAATAGGATTTCCTCCTCATGCGACAAATTCTGCATCTTAGACCTCTCCTGTCGCCACTGGTTATTCTATTTTGGTAGTTGAAACTTTATTGAATCATTCTACTCACATGCAATATTTTCCTCTAGACTTGGACACTTTTTTTCTTTGTAGTGCTACTCCTTTCTCTTGTTACGGATATTTCAATTGTTAGTCACTCTAAGGAAGTGGATTGAGTTAGTTTTGGGCATTAACCTTGCACTAATACATATCTGCTACATCGAGTTTAGAAATTTGAACTTATAGCATGGGCTATCTAGAATACTTAGCCCTTTGCTCAGTTTTGGTTGTGATCTCAGAAGTCTTGTATTCTTGCAAATGTTTGCTTAGATCAATTTTTAGCTGGGTGCCCTCCTCCACATTCTTGCGAGTTACTTGTGATTCAACTACCACAGTGTCTATTAAAGGCTACCTTTCATATCCCTTGATGATATTTGGCTCTTCTTTGAATGAGTTTGATTTTTGAGATCCTCTCTCAGCAAGTGTGTTTGAGACTTTACTGGCACTGATGCCATGATCTAATGTTCTGTGCTAGTAGAAATGCCATTGTATAACCTTTTGAGTGTGCTAGTCTATTTTAACCCTTTGGATGAAGGTTTCTTGGCATGATTCCTCGGTCGTTTCTTCTTTAAAGGCTTGATCTTTGCAGGGATGCATTTGGCTCGAATTCCACCACTTTCCTCTTTATTTGATCTCTCACGTAAATCTGACTTGGAGCTTCTGTCTGCATTGTAGGAAGCACATCTCTTTAAAGTGGGTTCTCCTCCTTAAGCTTATTTTTTAGTTTTAGTCTCAACAATGCTACCACTAAAATTCTATTTATCTTCAAGTATAACTTGTGCAAAGTGTAGATCATCAAGCATAGATTCTAGCTCATTTCCAACTGTAACCCCCTTGACAGTAGCTGGCCTAGACATAACTACACTAGATTGTGATCGAGATTCATCACAAGAAACCTATGACTTGGACTGAGAAACCATAACAAAACTGTGATCTTTGATAGCAATTGAACCACAAGATATCAATTGTATGAGGATAGTGGAGGCTCTAGTTTGTGTAGGCATAAAATAGGTCTCTCCTTCATCAAATTGACATCTTAAAGTGTTTGCCTTGCCATTGGATTTCATTTTGGAATCTGGACTCTCTGGAGAATTTCTTGAAGAAGATGGAGGAGATACCCCACCTCCACTCAACTCTGTGGGAATCTATTCTTCATGTCGGTTCTCCTTGGATTGAGTCAAACTTGAGTTACATTATTATTCTTCCTCTTCTTCAGTAGAGAGTCCTTTGGTACACCTTACTCTTCTTTCTTTTGTCTATGCTATCCCTTTTTTGGGTAATGGTGTCTTTGAGTTAATATGTTTTGTCCTTCTTTAGTGTTAGAATTATCAGTTTTATTAGTAGTTGGATTGACAACAAGTGGCATAAAAGATTATTCCTATCACATCTACAACTTGGTAAGTGAAGCAAGGTAGATGGGAAGCTTATCTTTAAGGAAACACACAAAGAAATTGAAATAGAAACCGACCATTAAAAAAAAACACTGATATTTTAAACAGAGATCCTATCTTAAGGCATCCAATAAAGCTAATTTAAAGATACATGTTTATTTTAATAGTCCATTATTTGTAAAAGAAATACTTCTGCAAAATATTTATGGGAGAGGAAAGTCTAGAATACGGGTTAGAAATTCCTCAGAAATATTTTTTGGCCATTCCATTATTTTGGCAGGCATTTTCTGCAAAATCAAAATGCTTTTTATCATTAATGATGGATCTCGTGATCAACCATTATTTTAAATTTTAAAGTGGAAAAAAGGATGAAGAGAAACTCCCAAATCCTAAAATCGATGCCAAACGTTTTCTAGAAAATATAGGTCTTATACGTTGTATATACGCTGCAAACCCTCCATTTTTATTCACTGATATCTTACAACGACCTTGTGCATTTTTTGAATAGACTTCATATTTGCACACTTTGGGAGATGCTTTTGATATGCAAGGTGAGATGAATACATAGGAAGAGATGTTTTCTAAGATTTTAGAGGGTTTCATGAATCTAGACCATTAGGCTTTTTTGCTCTTAAAATTTTCCTTCTTCATAAGGATAATGGCATTTGCTTGTTTGAATGCTTCCATGTAGGAGACTTCAAGACCTTTGTAAAACATATCGAGAGAGAACTAACCTCTTGGGAGGTATGTCACAAAGCTGCAGAGCTTGTAAGGAGGAAGGTTTTGAGGGCATAGGTCGGTCTATGTGGGAAGTTTTATTAGGGCTTCATGTTTATCTTTACATGAAAGTACATGGATTGAGTGTTGTCAAAGAAACATAAAGTCGAAAGATGAATTCCACTTATAAAGAACCAACATCAATTATGCTGGCCCAGGGAAAGAGGAAAAGAAGAGTTGGAGCTCGATTAACCTCTTCATCAAACATCATAAAGCCAATGATTATAGAGGGAGACAAGAAAAAGAAACAATGCCAGATGGTTGGAGGAAGTTGTCTTCATTGTTTGCTAATACTCGATCAATTTTATTAGACTTGCAAGTACTAGGCGAGTCTTAAACTACTTTTCAAGTTTGATGCAATAGCCAGCCTAGAGATAAGAACCAAGTATAAAAAGTCATTAGTATCATCCAAAAATTTGGTTTCATGTGGAGGAGGCTTTTCTTTTTTTTGTTGACTAGCAGAATCGGCAATGACGGCGGTATCGTACTCGCATTACATGGGGGCAAATCCCATCGACTGCCACTATAACCTCTAGGAGGAACCGTATAGCTCGCACAAACGGCTCTCGGGTAAGACGAGACTCAAACTCATGACCTGCACAGTGGCACGAACGACTTAATAGATCGTCCGCTGGCCACAAGACCAAACTTATGCGAGCTATGTGGAGGAGGCTTTTCATCAGAGTTACAATTATATAATAATATAATTCCTTTTTACATCAATATTCAGAGCACTTTCAAGAATCTAATGAAGATCTAAAAGGTTAATATGTTGGTCAGTTGGTTTACATTTCTTTCTTAATTCATACTGTAGTTCACGGTCCATGGTGTTTGGACTCTACATATAAATTTTGAAACTTTGTAAGATAATGTATCTAAACCTTAAAGTAAATCTAAAATTCCACATTTGTCTATTTAATACTAATTATTTACATTATTGTTTATTTTTATGTTTATGAAGTGGATTTATCATGGAATGAATTGTTTTACATTTTTTAAATTTGAGTATATTGTGAGTATATTTTCATTTGTGGAGTTTTATGTTGAATCTTCATGAGTTATTCCAAAGTCTAAGTCACACTCGTGAGGGAACGACATTGAGAGAGTTCCAAGGTGTTCTAGTGAATGTAAGGTTCCCAAGTCATGGAAAAATGTAATGCTAGTTGTGAGGTCATGAGTGCTAAGGTGTGTTAGGGAATGCTAGGGCATGCTAACCTATGCCAAATAGTACAAAGACATGCCAAACAAGATAAGATGTGCCAAGTGCTAAGGCATGCCAAGATGTACAAGGGTTCCAAGTCCCCATCTCATCTTCTTCCATATGCTATCCACTTATGAATTTCCTTTGCAATATTTAGTGAAATTGTTAGTTATAGTTCATTTATAGGTTATAAATATCTTTAGTGTTTCACTTCTAATTAAGTATTCAACTGAACATATTGATTCTCTTATACATAACTATTTTTCCCTCCACCCACTTTTCATAACTTCAATAACCATTAAGTAGGGAACTGTAACTTCGATGTTGCTTTTCTTGTTTAGTAAAATATTGCCGAGACTTTAATTATTGAAAGTTGTAGAATTTACAATTTATGAAGTTTCAAGGTCTAATTTTTAAAAGTATAATTCTTTAAAGGGTGCTAGCTCAATGGAAGAGCACTTTCTTTACAAGCAGGAGGTTGGTGGTTCGATTCCATCATGCCTTGACATCCATATGGAATGGCGACGATCAATTTTTGGTGATGGAAGCTCTATGGACCATCATCAATGAGCTTTGGTGACATTTTTCGACCCTCACCAAAAATATGAAATGGTGATAGTCAATGAATGCCACCATATATATACATCAATAGTGATGACCCTCAAAGGTCTGTAACCATAAATCATTGTTGTTGATGTGAAATGGTGATGGTCATTGTTTGTCATTATAGTCATTATTTGTGACAGACCTTGAATATCACCACAACACCTATACTTCTGGCAATGCGGCTTTTGGTGACGATCAATGAACGTCACCATATATATATTATATATATACATATATATATATAGTGACGGCCGTTAAAGATCCACCACAATAAATCATTGTTGTTCATATGAAATGGTGACGGTCACTATCCGTCATTATAATCAATATTCGTGACGGACCTTGAATGTCACCATAACACCTATACTTTAGACGACACCACCTTTGGTGACATTCAGTTTTTGGTGACGGAGGATATGGTCTGTCACCATTGCTCATATGTAATGGTGATGGTTGCTATCCATCATTATAAATCATTATTGGTGATGAACTTTGAATGCCATTACAACACCTATACTTTTGGCAACACCACCTTTGGTGACGTTCAGTTTTTGGTGACGGAGGTTATGGTTAGTCACCATTGCTCATATGAGATGGTGACGATCTCTATCCGTCATTATAAATCATTATTGGTGACAGAATTTGTATGTCACTACAACACCTATACTTTTTGCAATGCCACGTTTGGTGACGTTCAGTTTTTGGTGATGAATGATCTTTTGACCGTCACCAATAAGCTTATGGTGACATTTTTCACCCCTCACCAATGTCCTTTTTCTTGTAGTGGGAGGACCATCACTCTTTTTATTCTCACGTTATATTTTTTGTGCTCTTCAAATATGGCAGAGTAATATCCTTGTTTATAGTCAAATGACTCTCCCGACTAGGTTTGAAAATGTTGTAACATATGCAATTCTTCCTCATCCTGGGAGAGAAATATATAGAGTTTTGATCATCTAATCCCATTAGATTGATTTGAGTATCTTGTTCTGGATCATCAAGATCAGATGATTCTACATAGTTTTCTTGAAAAGGGGGCGTAATGTTTTGATCAGGTCCATTCTTTCTTGTGTTTTGGTTTTGATTTTGGTTCTTCCTGAAATTAGCATTCCTAACTGGGGGTGTTTGTTGATTATCCCATGTTTTTCTATTTAGGTTTTCAAGTCTATCCATGATTCTTTCTATAGTTTTGGCCAAAATATCTACTTTACCATCAGACATTGAAGCTTCATTAGTGAATCATACTCTTCTTTATAACTTTTATCGAGCTTTTTTGGCTAAAATATTAGCCTCTACTTTTACTATATTGGTTTGGATTTGCTCTAGGGTTGCAGGCTCTCTTTCCCTAAGTTGGTATGCCATATCTAGATCAAAACCATCAGGGAACTTCATCATTGCAAGATTAGGAGGAGGTTTAAGGTTGGTCAGGATGGCATTGTAAGTGCTATTAAACCTGGTGTAGTAGTCTTGAACTGATTCTTTAAGACCCCTCCTAATGTTCTCATACTCATAAAGTATCTGCAATGGGTTTTTCTTCCTCTCCCATCTCTCGATAAACATCCTATGAAAGTTTGTCATATCTGCAATACTACTAGCATCTAAGTTTCTAAACAAAATTCTAACTTCCCTAGCTAATGTTTGGGAAAAAAGTCTCATTCTTACATCTGCATCATCTATCTCATGTAACTCAAAATAATCGTTCATTTTGTTAACATATTGCTGAGTAGTGTATAGGCCTGTAGCATCAAATAGTTGAATTTTGCTTTGGTAGTCCTGAGGTAAGTCATGTAACTGACCATGTAACACCAAAGGGGAATATGTATTTTCCATGGTTAAAGCCTTGGCTTGGCTCAGGGATAAGGGAAGATTAGGTTGGGTTGAGGTGGAGATGGATGAGCTAGCAGTGCTTATAGTTGGAAATGAAAGATTGCCAATTGAAACTAGAGTATTAACAATTGAATTTGGAATATTAACAAGTAAAGTTGGAATATCTACAAATGAAACTGAAATGTTAATAGTGGATGAAGGGGTTTCTATAATGGGAATTGGGGTAAAAAGGACAATTGTGTGTATAGAGGAGATGGAAGCATCTATAAGTGAACTCAATGGGCTAATGGGTGAAGTGGGAGTGTCTATAGGTGGAAACAGGATTCTGGGTTGTATTGGGAGCGATGGAATGAATGGACTAGTGAAATGAATTGTAGTAGAAATAATAGATGGTGTGGTAGTGATGGAAGGGGTATTAATAATGTTGGAGGATTGAGCAGAAAGTTCAGCAGTTAGAGCAATATTAATGGATGACAGTGGGGTGTTCAAAATATATTCATCAATTGATCTATTAGCTCTTTGAACTTCAAGGTCTGCAATAAAATTGGGATCTAGAACAGTTTCATCAAGGACACTTTCATATTTCATTTTAAACAATGAGAGATCAAATTGCACATCGAAAGGTAAATCTTCTAAAAGAAACCACTCATTAGGGCATGAATTAGCTTTACCTAAAGGTGTTTTATTAGCTGACCTTTCTTCTTTTTTAGGTTTTCTTATAATTCTATCCAGATCATCCACAATAACAACAAGGTTTGGGTTTGGGTTGGCCCTGGTATAATGAGTTTTCCTGGTAGCCAAAATTAAAACTTTTTAAATGTTTTTTAGTGTTAATTTTAAAACTTCTATAAAAATTGACTTTAAGGAGCTCAAGATGATGATTAAGATTTCCTTAAAGCTTTAGGAGAATGAGGTTTGTTCCCTAGTATGGTCACCACTATGTTATCACTCAAAACTTTTCCTTAGAAGTTTTTGGAAGAAGGAAGGCTTCGAGGTAACCACAAACCAACTTTTAAGCATAGGCTCTAGCCAACCTATGGCTCAGAGAGGGCTCTTTCTATATAATTTAGCTATGTTTTCTTAGATATTAGGCTAGTTCTAAAGTTTAGAGGGGGTTTTGAAATGAAAACCTATGCTTAAAAGTTGATTTATGGTTACCTCAAAGCCTTCCTTCTTCCAAAAACATATAAGGAAAAGTTTTGAGTGATAACACACTCCATGATGGCCCTTACCTTCTCTAGATCTACTACAATTCCCTCCTTGGAGACAACATGACCTAAGTAATGTACCTCAGTCTGAAATAAACTACACTTGTTGAGCTTAACATACAATTGATGCTCCCTCAACAACCTCAACACTACTGCTAAATTCTCGGCATGCTCTTCCTCATTTTTAGCATATACCAATATATCATCAATGAACACAATAACAAACTTATCCAAATACGGATGCAACACACTATTCATCAAGAACATAAATGTACCTGGAACATTATTCAAATTGAATGGAACTACAACAAACTCATAATGCCCATACCTGGTCTGGAAAGTTGGCTTGTAAATGTCCTCTTCTTTGATGTGTACATGATGGTATCCAGATATCAGATCAATCTTCGAGAACGTTGCTTCCCCCTTCAGCTGATCGAACAAGTCATCAATCCTCAATAAAGGGTATATGTTCCTGATGGTCACTTTGTTCAACTAGTTGTAGTCAATGCATAATCTGAGAGTTCTGTCTTTCTTCTTTACAAACAATACTGGTGCATTCCAAGGTGATACACTTTGTGTAATGTATCCCTTGTTCAAAATTTCCTTCAACTGTAGCTTTAACTCGACCAACCTAGGTGTACTCATCTTGGAAGGTGCTTTTGATGTTGGAGCTGCCCCTGACACTAACTCAATAGAAAAGTCTACCTCCCTGTGAGGTGGAAACTATGAAATATCCTCAGGAAATACATCCTGAAACTACTGGAAAATTGGGTACCTACTCAACACATTGGCATCCTCCACCTCCTTACCCTTATCACTAGAAATGTGCACCACAAATATCATACACCCTTTCCTGCGACTACGCTTTACTTGCATAACTGTCACCATCCTAACTGATGTGGCTTTCTTCTTACCCTGCAAGATGCTTGGTTCCCCATTGTCATGAACACACTCAATGGATTTGTCATAATAGTCTACCTTGGTTCTATGAAGATACAACCAATCCATGCCCAACAACATACTATATGATCCCAACGATAATATATTTAGATGTGTTGTGGTAGGTATACCCTTTAAATCAAACACACAAGCTCTTACCCAATGATGAAATCAAATTCCTTGCTCAAACAACACTTATCCACCAAGTCAAGACTAACATAGCTATAATTAGATCTAGGGTCAATCAAAATAGAAATAACTTGTTCACAAAGCTCATCGTCCATCTCAATGATAGATGCCTATTTGTTATCCAATGCTGCATAGATACGAGGAATGCCCTGACCAACATCCCTAATAGTTTGTGCCTCCTACACACTATATATCTGATGCCTACTTGGGTAAACATGTGACAAGAGGCTACTATGGTTGGATTCGATCTCCTATGTGACCTTAAGGAAATGGAATCAATGGACATATAACACAAAAACCTTCCACATTAGCTACAGGACCCTTGAGAACCATGCCAACACTTCAGGCACCATGCCCCTAGGTCCCACTAAGATTTTGGAAAACTAAACCCCCAGTTGCTCTCATGCTATAGGCATGACAATGTCCAAGGAGCTCCAGTCGCTCTCACAGGCTTGCCTGCCAGTGTCTAGAGACCCTTTTTGTCAGTACTGTGCTAGTGTCCTCGGGAATTAAGCCACTTTTTCAGGCCAAGAGGCCAGGACACTTCCCATAATTACTTGACATCTTCAGAACCATAAAATAACAGGCAAACATTGATGCTAGAGAAAATACTTAAACAAGTCCTCAACCATACCCCTACTAGCCATGACAGGAATTTCATTAAACATATCATAAACATGTAATCTACAAGTGTAATTAACAGAATTAAGCATAGGGATCTCATACTTATCTGAGAACCGCTAAGAACCATTGCTCCCTCATGTAATTTTCTGCATTATCATCTATTAGGTCATAGATACATTATCCATTCATTTACAAGTAAAAACATGTTGAGAGACATACATAGTTGTTGTCATAAAACATATATATAACCAACATTGTAACAACATAAATGCCATAAATATATTAGCCATAAAATCCACATATAAACCAGTACTTTTCCAAATGAAAACCAAGGGAATGGATTTCTCATTAATGAATGAAAAAACCAATCGGATATGGGACTACCATGTTCCACTCGAACATAGAATGGATGAGCCAAATCTCTCTTCAGCCATTCACCCCCATGCCATATTTCAAGCATGAATGTGGGGCTCAAACCAACAAAACCAACCAGGGCATACCGGGGCTAAACCACCTCACCCTCATAAATAGAAACTAGACTTTACCGTAATCCATCTCAAATCATTAGGCCAAAACAATGAACACATAATAATAGGATTTACCATGATCTCCACTCGATCACTAGGCCAAAACAATGAACACATCATACCAAGCTTTACCATGATTTCCACTCGATCACTAGGCTAAACAAGCATGGATTCCACCAAATTTCTCCACCTACACCATGAGGAATTTTCTTGCCTCCTAGTCTCTTAGGATTTACCGTAATCAAATCCCAGATCACTAGGCCCTAAACCGAGACCCACTCTCCAGTATTTACCACATATCCCAAACTTGGGATTACTAGGCCCAACGGAGAGAAAACCACCTATTGGCTTTATTGTATATACTTCCATTCACCGATAAGGATTCTTAGGCCCATCGAGGCAACACAATCCTAGCTTTACCACAACCTGCAGTCTGGCTTAGGGGTCACTAGGCCACTGGCTTTACCGTGATCCACAATCTGGTTTAGGGACCACTATGCCATGTGCTCTATTATTCAAAGATCCACCTCACTCAGCTTCGAATCCATCTTGCAATCCAATTCAACCAAAACATGAGAACCCCATCACACCATGGCTATCCATAAATTGCAAGGCTAGGCTAAAAATGTTGTTACACTCGGAAAATCCCATGCCACAACAACAAAAGAACGACATGCAATACCATGCATGCCAAATATAGCATACACATGCAAATTGATACCTACAAAGGATCCTGCTGTATTTTCTTGATCATGCCTTTCCCTGCTTGATCTTTGCTTCCTCTTGCCTTATTTACCTTTCTTGATCTAATGCCAAAATGCTCCAAGAAAAACTCTAAGTGTCCAAGAGTGAGTGAGAGAGAGAGAATAATGAGAGAGCTTCAAAACTATACTGCCCAAAAGTTACCAACTGATCCTCAGAAGCCTTTTTTATGAACAAGAACTCTATTTTCTTCATTTTCCATTATTTTCCTTCAATTTCCTCCTCACATGAAACCTGTGACCTTTCACCTTACTTTTCTCCTAATTTCCATTATTTTCATAAATAAATGTGCCAAAATTCCATTTTGCCTTTCAAAAGCCTTAGCCATTTCCTTAACCATAAATAATCAAATGAACACCCCTACGATGTCTTGCCCACCATGCAGCTTGGAATAAGTGTCCCATCAACCGTGGTTATTATTTTTGCTTTATTAACTTTTATTGCATGGAATTTTTTACCAGGGATGTTACACTGATGGTCTTCCTATTTATTATCCAATGCTACATAAATACGAGGAACACTCTGACCAACATCCCCAACTGTATCCGCCTCCTGTGCACTATATATCTGAGGCCTACCACCCTGATTCTATGGACAATCTCTTCTGCGATGATATTTGCCACAAGTCCAACACTCTATAGGCTTCCAACCTACATCCTTGTTATGTTCCTCTGATTGATGTCCCTGTCCTCTGTCAAATGTATTCAACTTCTTAGGTGGCAATACGTTCTCTTTATTACTTGAATCTTGAGGTCTTGCTCTCTTCTTGTCCTATTTTCCTTTTTTTATTTGCATTACCTTTCCAGTCTGGCTTAGTCTCAGACCTGTGCTTCGATTTTTCATAGTAATGCTTTAGTTTTTGGATGGCCTCCTCCAATGATCTAGGCTCATCAAACTCAATCCTGTATTTGAATGCCATCGGTAACCCACTATTGAATATTTGAATCTTGGTGTTATCCTCCTTGAGTTAAGGCACATACCTTAGTAGCTCCAAGAACTTGCTAGCGTACTCCTCATATGTCATAGATACCATCTTTAACTCATATAATTCTTTTGCCCTATCATCAAAGTATCTCTCTGATAGGTACTTCTTCTTGAATAGCCGCTCAAACTCATTCCAAGTCAAGTTATCCTCGTGTATACCTCTAACATTCTTCACATCTTCCCACCAAATGTATGCTTTAACTCTGAGACTGAATGTAGCTATTCTAGCTTTCATATTGTCAAAGCATTCGTGCAACCTAAAGAACTTCCTTATGCCAACCAGCCATCATGGAAAATTTTAGGGGCGAATTTTCACCCTTAGGCGAAATTAAGGGGTTTTAAATTTTTAGTGGGCGAATATTTTGTATCATAGTACATTTTTACAAATCACCTCAAATGGCCCACCTTATTTTAAGGGGGAGGGTAAAAAAGGTAAATTTAGCCCTTGAAATTAGGAGTTACAACCATCCATTCATCATGTTCAAGAGTAGGTTTTATTTAAGTGAATCCTATGGGCCAAATATCATATTTATAAAAGAGGTATGGTAAATTAATAAAATATAAATAAATGAGAGGTATGGTAAATAAATAAAACATTTTTTATATTTACTCCATAAGTCACCTTATATACATGTAAGGGTGGTGTAAACAAATAAAAATATAAGTAAAGTGGAAGAATGGTGAATAAATAAAACGTCTTTTTATACTTACTTAGTATGGTAAATAAATAAAAATATAAATAAACTAGACGTATAGTAAATAAATAAAACCTCTTTTTATATTTAGTCCATAACCCTCTTTCTATTTATGAAGGCTTAAAAAAGAGGTTTTATTGAAGTGAATCCTATGGGGCAAATACCATATTTGTAGAAGAGGTACGGTAAATTAATAAAAATATAAATAAACGAGAGGTATGGTAAACAAATAAAACATTTTTTTTTTATATTTACTCCATAAGTCACCTTATATTTACGAACACTCAAAAAATGCGTTATATTTTGGTGAAACCTATGGGCAAAATACTATAGGCCAAATACCATGGGCTAGATTATTATTAATACCATGCAAAAAAACATTATTAACCCTAATATTAGTGTTAATAAAAATAAAAATGGCACAGGGTATTGACCCATGGTATTCACGTAGAATGTAGCCTATTTAAATGGGGGAATTAAACCAACATAGATCCATCTTTACTCAGGATCTACTAAGCCCCGAGAGAGATCAAATATCGTGATATGAAAACTAGCATAGAGTGAAAAAATATTTGATCCCTTTCGGGGTCTAGTGGATCAAGAGTAAAAATGGATATTGTAATTTAATGTATGTTAAACATTTTAACTTGGTTAAAATAAAAAATAAAATAAAAATTAATTATTAATTTTTATAAATTAATTACTAATAGTAATTTTTAAGCTCCAGGTTTATGATAATCCATGGTATTAACCCATGGTAATACCATGGTATTCATGTGAGCATAGACTATTTAAAGGGGAAATTCTATCATCTTAGATCCATCTTAATTCTGGGTCTACCAAGTGCTTAGAGGCATAAATAGATTTCATCCCCCTAAGAGTGGTAGATGTGGATTTAAGATGCATATAGGTTGGTTTTTATGATAATGAAGAAATTAAATAGACTGAGGAAATTATATTTTAAAAACATCTTAAGGTGAATGGTTAAAGCTACATTTAGTCACTTCACAAAATTTAGTAAAAAATACCAATATCTCCATTAATATTGGTTTTTAAATTTTTCTGATTTAACAAAAAAAATTCAAAACAACGAAACCTTATCACTCTTTTGGCATCACCCTCGCAGAAGATTTCTTACCATTTTTCAAACATTCTCAATATGATATCTTCATGAAAATGTTTAGGTACTGATGTTGGAATAGTTGTTTGAAAAATAAGCTGGTTTGTACAACCTTTCATTTTCTGTGCTATTCTTAGTTTGTCCTAATGATCTGTAGGGGTTGGAGCCACTGCACCATATTTTCCTAAAAGGTGGAGATTGTTCACCAAAAACGAAATTAATCTACATGTTGCAATGCTGTTAAAAAATGCGAGACCTATGAGGGTAGTGAATTATGCTAATAAGCAATTTAGATTGGGAGAGAAGTAATTAAA
>APFE030552920.1:21447-49404 GCA_000404065.3 Pinus taeda
TTATCATATATGGTTTCATACTTTAACAAAACATTCGCCAAGACTTCACAATGTTTTATTATTCAATAAAAGATTTGCGAAGATCTTACAAGATTTTATAATTCAGTGAAAGAGTCTTCATCACTATACAAGATAATATAATTTGGTGAGATATTCGCCAAAAAAATTATATATACATATTATATTATTGATAAAATCGCTTACCATTTTTCCTATGTATCATGGGGGTTATCCCATTTATTATACATATAAATTTAGGATGGTTCTTAAAATTTTCCCTGCCAGCCATGCCTCTGCATCCTGCAATTTCTTCATCTCTCCATCAAACGTAGGTGGATTTTCTTTCTTTAACTCGTCCAACAAATATCCCCTATCACTTCTCCTATAAGGATGATAACTATGATGATCATAGAGTCTTTCTGAACCATAACTAGAATAGTGTTTGTGTCCATCCCCTCTCCTATCCGGAGTGTCCAATAATATTCCATCTCTAACCATGTCATCTCTATCTGATCTGTGACCACCATGCGACCTACTGCCATATGACCCATTAGTTTTTTCCTCCTGCTCATGGCTGATCTTAAGTGGTCCCTGCTGTTGCAATTATGAAAAATTCTAAAGTATCGTTGCATTTACCTATGCTAGTTTCCCCTGTGCTTGTATGATTTGGTCATTGTCTGCCTTACAACTCCTTATTTATTCCTTTAAGCTTCTTAGTGTATCTACCAAATCAAAAAAATTCCCAACACCATGCCGATATGATCCATAAGGAGAGTCTCGAGAACTGTATTCTACCATATTACTAGTCATCTTTGATATTCTTCTTGCAAAGTATATCATGTCAGCGAAACCAAATCACAATAAACCAACGTACCTTAGCATAAGTCAGGCAGGATATCTCATTTACAAGATCAACAAATCAATGTGATACATGTATAACATAATCATGAAAGCATATAGAAATATATCACATAAGCATATAAGCATATAACCATCAGTCTAGTTAGGGTCCAGTTATCAATGCATGGACATATGAACTACACCTATCGTGACCTCATGAATGAAAAAACCACCACATCACTGCACACTAGAGCACATGTGAATACTAGCATGCATAAATAATGCATAATCAATCATACACTCATGACAACACACTAAAAAACAACACCATCACTTCCCATAGCGACATCGCTACAACCCTGACCCATACCATACAAATGCAACAAGTACATGGTCTTAGAACATAAGAAACACACATGAAACTGGCATGAATGCATGACCGACACACAACCCATCCATTCTGAGGGGTGAACCATGCTCTAATACCACTCTGTAACACCCTCTTCCCACATGTACCCAAGTAATCGACTAATCGGGGTAAAAATGTGACAAGAGGCTACTATGATCGGACTTCTGAGGTGACCTTAAGGAAATGGAATGAATGAAAACACATCATACATACCTTCCCAACAAATTATAAGACCCGCAAGAACCATCCCAACACTTCTGGTAACTTACCCCTGGGTCCCCTTGAGGTTTTAGACCACTTGGCCCTCGGACGCTCCCATGCTATGGGCCTGACAATGTCCAGGAGGCTCTAGATGCTCTCATGACATGGCATGCCAACATCTAGGTACTATTTTACTTAGTGTTGTGCCAACATCCCCATGAGTTGAGCCATGTCCTTAGTCCCAGAGCCCAGGTCACTGCCCATAATTGAATGACACCTTCATAATAGAAATATAACAATGAAACAATGATGCAATTGCAAATACTTGAACAAGCCCTTGACTAGACGCCTAATAAACATGATAGGAATTTTGTCAAACATATCACAAATATGTAATCTATAGGTGTAAACAACAAATATAAGCATACAGGTCTCATATTCATATGATAATCGCTAATAAGAATTGATGCCTCAACACATTAGCTGCAGTTTCACCCATTAGGTCATAGATATATTGTTCATTCATTTACAAGTAAAAACATGATCAGAGCCATACATAGCTACTATCATAAAACATATGCATAACTATTATAATAGTAATAAAAATACCAAGGAATTCACTACCATATGATCCACATATAAACCCATATAATACTCATAGAAATACAAGGAGAAATAACCTCATATTGATGATGCAAAATCCAAACTCGGGATGGGACTAGTATGTTCCATCTGACCATAGAATGGCTGAGCCAAATCTCTCTTCAGTGATTCACACTCGTGCCATATTCCCAACATGAATGTGGGATCTCAGAACAGATCAATCCAAGACCATCCAAGGCTTCCAGAGGCCAACCACCTCAACCCATCAAATAATGATTCCACCTCATGGTCAGACATCACAAAACCATCATCAGATTGGTCTCTACCCAAGCCTTCCATGGATCTAGTGTGTTTGTTCCAACAAAGGCTTCCAGAACTAGTAACTCAACCCACAACTTATTTCGGGCTTCTAGAGTGTTTGTCCAACTAGGGCTTCTAGCAGAAGTAACTCAAACCACCTAAGGCTTCCAGAGAATTTGTCCAACCAAGGCTTCCAGGACTAATAACTCAACCTAAGATGTTATAGGGCTTCCAGAGCGTTTGTCCAACCAGGGCTTTCAGGAACTAGTAACTCAACCCAATATAAGGAAACATGAGAACCAACCAGAAAAACAAAGAAATAAATCCATAACACCATGGCTATCTAGGAAATGGAAAGGATAGGAAGATCCACTGTTAATCCAAGTGATCATCCATGCTAATTGTTATCACCTAAGAAAAAATTTCTAAATTGTTCACATCAGTTTGATTGTAAAGGTTTCGTGTTAGTCCGGGTTTAGTTTTCTTTCTTGTTTGCTTTAGTATCTAAGTCCTAGGAGTCTTGGTGGTATGGTTAAATAAAGGTCAACAATTCGTTCTCATTCATCACTGGTCCCTCAACTCGCATAGGTTCCCTGTGTCAATTTTTTTCTAAGGTTATTATGTGCTACAAAACTATCTAGGTGTTTTCATAGCGCAAAATCTAGAATTTACACTCGCTGTGCCACAAAATCAGGGATTCGTGCAGATCCGTAGAAAATCTTGCTTAGCTTTCATATTTATCAAAATCCATTATGTTTACATCATCAGTTGTCAGCTTATACACTTTGTCTATCATGTCCAACCACTTATCCTCATCATTAGAGTCGTTAGATGCCTTGGTACGCTCAGGTTGCAAGTTTCAAGAAGAGCCAAGTATTCACTGTCATGATTTGTTTTTGGGTGCACGCGTGAGGAAAAAATTGTTAAGAATTCAATTTGAATTCCTTGAAGATCAAGCAAGGCAGTTTTCAAGCGAGGTAGCTTTTCAGAGAGGCAGTGATCAAATATTGAGACAGTGTCGGTTTTTCCAACTTTCATTTCCCTAGAATTTCATGGAGGGGTCTGCAGAAAGAAAAGAGCATAGGTCAGGTAGATGTTTGAGGAATGAACCTGAGGGGTTAGACAACATCGTAAATATAAGGAGGTTGAACAAGCCTTCAAACAGGTTGGCTGTTGGAGGTTTTGTGAAAAACTTCAAGGTGGCCATATGCAAGTCACCAAGGAATTTGCTTTAAATTTCACAGGACTGAATTCAAAAGTTAGGTTGCTTGAATGGACAATCTATCCAGAGGTTATATCTATAGTCACTGAGATTCTAAGGCGACAGGAAAAATGGTTCAAAAATTTCAAGTTTGATATGACCCCTTGCAAGGAATTTATGAAACTAGAGTTCACTGATTCGGACTTGAACAAATTAGTGCCCAGGAGTTTTGTCAAAGATTCATATGCTAATCTACTTACCTGCATACAAAGGTACTTCACCTACAAAGGGAGGTACCATAAGGTGTATTCTTATCACTTCAAGCTTTTACTTCATTTTACTAAGAAGATATCACTTAATTTTCCTTTTTACTTGTTTTGTAGCCTAGGCAAAATGTGTGACAAGGTTCAGTTGAAGAAGGAAGCCTGTGAGACCTCGTTGTTTCATCACGACTTAGTCAAGTTGATCATTTTTCATGAGCTCCAGAGAGTAGACAAGGACTGGTCTACGTTCATGTTTATGTCTGTCTTCAAGAATGAGACTGGTCTCAGTCCTCAGGCTGTGAAAAATGCTCCGCCAGCAGCTGGTCATCGTGCAGAGACAAGATCCAAGAGATTTGTAAAATTGAAGGCTAGGAAACAGGTAAAGGAACCCACCAGACCAGTGGTAATTCAGGACACACCCCAACAGTCCCAGAAAGAGAAAACTCAGTTCAAAGAGGGTGTACATGAACCATATATAGGTGAAGTAGTTCAGAGAAGAATAACCAGGAGCCAGTTACCTAAAGAAAAAGGCAAGATAGTAGTTACTGAGGAAAGCCTGGTTTCAAAGGGAAGTTTTAACGACTTGCTGCAAAGTCTCCTCTGGTTCGAGAAGACTTGATAGAACCAGTTAAAGACAAAACCAAAAGGATCAATGTCTCGAAAGAGCTCAAATGTGATGAGCAGGTTTCTAAATTTGTCTTTAAGCCAAGAAGACCTATGACGAGGCGTTAAAAGTAGGTACAAGAGGCGCTGATACAAGCAAGTGTGATAGAGGAGATAACAAAATCTCATGAAGGACCCGTGACTTCAGCAGAAGCATCATCTCTACTGCATAAAAACGATAGAGGTAAGGCAGTTATCTCTCAAGAGGAATATGGTGTTAAGGAGTTGAAAAAGAATTTGAAGTTAGCAAATCTTGAAATTGCTAAACTGAGGAAAGCCTCAAGGAAACATGCAATCAAGGAAGCTCAGTTTAATAAAATTTAGGCTCTATGGGAAGACAAAACAATTTCAATACCCGAGGTGGTTGACTGCCAAGCTTAATACTACACCTAGTCAGTCCCTACTATAAATGAAGCAAAATTCATCAGAAAAGTTAATACGAGACTGAGAGCTGGGATCAGAATTATGAAAAGGAAAATCAAGGATTTGAAGATACAACTAAGCCAGCATAAAGGATTTCCTTAGCTAAGGGAAATCACACAGCAAACAAGGATAAGTTCTAAGTTTTGATGATTTACCTTTTTGAAGTTTTCCTTAAAGAGTGGTTCCTCTGCATTCAGTTTTGAACAGCTTTAGGGCACACGAAAAGGGACATTTCAAGATAAATAAGCTCAAGACAGTCAAATTTTGGCATTAAAACTGCGTTTTTGAAATTACATAACAGTTTCGTAGTGCGCTACGAAACTGCTGAAGATGATGCCTAATGCACAGCAGTTTCGTAGCGCGCTACGAAACTGTTGCAGCTACATGTTATAATTCGGTTGATCAATTGAGAGTGACAAAGGAAAAATCATTAACAAAGTGTGAGCATCCAGCGAAGGCAGAACAAGCAGAGGAGGGACATATATGAGCTCTAAAGCTATGTGTTATAAAATGGTCATTATTCATAGCTAGTTTTGTTCATGATGTTTCAGGCAACATTAGACAGGTTTTGTCTTAACACGAGTACATGAAAAACATGGCAGTCCAATACATTTTTGGGTAATCAATGAAGAACAATAGGGATAATTTATTTTGAATATCCTAGTGGAGAGTGAAAACAGAAAAACAGGGGCAATTTCCTATTATCCAGGAGCAGTAAAGAGATGAGACATCAAGGGCCAGTAAGGAGTTTCAAATCATCACCACAACTAAACTGAAGAAGGACATGTGTCAGAGGACGAGTTTGGGTTGTAATAAATGCTACTACCAACATGATGAGGAGTTATAATCCTAATTGTCTTAGGTTTCTAGCACTTCCAGTTAGCAGTTAGTTTCATTTAATAGTTCTTTTAAAGTGTTAATAGGTGTCATAATAGGAAGAATTTGAGTTCCCCTCATGCTGGAGGAGGAATATCAGTTATGTAGAGAGATCTATATATAGCAGAACATCTGATGTACAAAAGGTTGGAAAATTATTTAGAAAAGCTCTCACATTGTGTTTGTGTAAAGACTCTGTTTTCTGGTAATACATCGTTTGGCTTTGCTTCTCAGGAGTCAGAAAGAATTCAAGGTTTAGAATGTATTGTATTGTTCTCTTCTCAATATTTTTCAGTGGTATGAATGTGTGATTACTTAGAAATCACTGGTTGTGCTCTAATTACCTTCATACATTTATAAACTTTGTTGTCCTATATGTTTCTGATGTGTTCTAAATGTGTTGAATTCTGGATGCCCTGACTTCTATGTAAGGCTGATATCATTGTTATACTGAAACTATTTTGACTCCATAAGCCTAATGGATAATTTCTAATTGTGTTTGCACCACTTCCATTTCTTTGTTTTGTTTCATAGAGTTAGCCATCTTACTCATAATCCAAATCTTTAATCTTGTGAGAGAGCCCTCTCAGGTTGAGGAGGCTAAGCCTTAGCCTAAAGTTGGTTTGAAACATTTACTTAAAGTCTACCTGATAAGCAGCCTGTCATGTTCTGATTTTGAGATAACATTTTGGTGTGTCTTCCAGGAGCCTGAAGATTAATCATTCCTGATATCAAGAGATTGAAATTCTGAAGGTAGTAGGAGCTCAGAAGACTTTTCAAGGTTGCAATCTACCTTGGTAACTCCATACGTTTGCAAAAGTTTAAAATGTGGCTTCAAGAGGGAGATATACACGGAGCAATCCTGAACCAAATCCACCTACTCCTGTGGAAAATCCAAACACCATTTCAAGGAGCAGACAAAGATTCACTGAAACACCAGGTACTCCATCTTATTCAAAATCTTTGCTCTCTGAATTTTCAACAAGTCCCGAGGACAAAGTAGTTGATGACAAAATTCATGAGGTGTTGTTTAGATCAGAAAATGAAGAAGAACTCATTGGAATTATTTTAGATTTGCAAAAAAGATGGATTGATACTTCATCTTTAGTATCACAAAAAGATAAAGAGGAATTTTGGGAAGTTGTTACTTATGAATTATTGTTAGAAAAGGAAGACCTATATGAACTCAAAGAGCTTGATCCTTTTGAAGTCTTACTTAAATCCAAAGCCGGTTTACCACTTCCAAATTGGAGTACTTTTTTCACTAGTTTGCAAAGCCCAAGTAGTCCTTTTCATATCAGCACTTCATCATCAGCTTCTGTTAGTCCCAGCAGTTCTCAAACACCAAGCAATCCACCTCATATCGTTGATGTTCCTTCTATCTCTTCAGTACCTGTCATCATTGCTCTTGCCTTAGTCATGTCGTACCTGCTAGATATGCTCCACTAGCACTCCCTGTTGTTTTGCATGACCTTCCCAGCAAATATGCTGCAAGAATTCCAACCTGGGGTGGTGATGAAGAAATTACAGCAGAGGAACATGTAGACAAATTCAATGATTTTTCTGACAGAGAGGAAGTAGATGATGAAGATGTGAAGCTAAGATTATTTGCACAAACCTTTTTCATGGAAGTTAGAAAATGGTTTAAAGCTCTTCCAGCTAGAAGCATTCACAATTGGACAGCGTTTGAGGACAATTTTCTAAGGAAATGGGGAAATAGAACTAATCCAGTTCAAGCTCTTACTGAATACAATAATCTTAGAAGAGCACCTGATGAGACCATTCAAAACTTCTCCAAGAGGTTTAACAAAGTGTTTAATTCCATCCCAATGCGTTTGAAACCTCCTAAAGCTTTGGCACAACTGAGATATGTTGAAGCATTTTATTCTGATTTCTCTCTGTTGCTCAGAGAGAGAGACTTTGCAACACTTGCTGATATGAAAAACGATGAAATTAAAGTAGAAGTAAACATGGTTTCTGCTAAAAAATCAAAGATGGGAAAAGCCAGAATGAAAGAAGAAGAGAAACCTTCCTCCTCAGCTCCAGAAGATAAAATTGATTCAATGATGAAGACCATGGAAAAGCTGATGGATAGGTTAGCTCTTGGAAATACCTCTGCTCCTCCCGCGCAACAGCATCCTCAATTTAGAAATACTCAGAACCAACAAATGCCAAGAAATAATAGGACTCAACAACTTGATCCTCCAATAAGACCCCCTTTCCAACAAAACTTAGTTGATGAAGAAGATGAGCCTGAAGTTCCTAAAGAATCCATCCATTGTCTTTATGAAGAAGTATCAGGAGTTTTCTTGACTAAGGAAGAACATGGCAAATCCAGTATGACCAAACAAGGAGAGGAGCCTTCAGACTATTTAAAGGGTTATCAACATGCTATCTTTGAAATGCAGAAACAGTACAATCTCAGGAATAGAAATGTGCCAATTATAGAAAGCAAAGCACAGCCCAAGAAGGATTCTTCAAAGGCTGTTGAAGACAAGAAGGACAACCTAAAGGCTGCTGAGGGTAAAGTTGATTCTCCATATGGTAAAAGGGACATTCAAACTCCATCTCCTACTAAAGAAATTGAGAAAACTATTTTTGTTTTTAACCTTGAGAATGAAATTGCGAAAATCAAAATATCAGTCCCTTTTAGTGAAATCCTCAAGGTAGACAAATACAGAAGTAAGATTGTAGAGATGCTTAATTCACAACTAGGAGTAGCTGATATCTTAAATGTACAAGAGGATAATCCTATTATTTACTTGGGTCCAAGACTTGAAGATGAACAGAACCATTAGCATTCATGATATGACCTTACATAATGCTATGTTGGATTCATGGGCCTCTCATAATCTTATGCCCAAGGTAATCATGGAAAGGTTGGGGTTGCAGGTAACCAGACCATATAAGGATATATTCTCTTTTGATTCAAAAAGAGTTCAATGCATTGGTTTGATTAAAGATGTTGTCATGGGGCTAACACAAATTCCAGCAAAGACAATTGTCATGGAAATTGTTGTGGCCGACATTCCACCTAAGTTTGGGATGCTGATTTCAAGATCGTGAGCAGTAAAGATCAAAGGCACGATGTAGATGGACCTTACCTATGCTACTATCCTGTTTTTGGTGAGCAAAGGAGATTGTATCGGGAGACCATAATGGCTTATATGGTAAGCAGCAAAGACAAACCTCAAAATTTTCCTATTTATTCATTTGACACTGGGCTGGGATCAGCCATCCATTTCAATGAGTCAGTTGGAGATGAATCAGAGGATATGCTTTCAAAATATCCATGCCAAGGAAATCAGCAAGAAGATGAAAAGGAGACAATGAGATGGTGGTCATTGTACTTTGATGGATCAGCAGGAAGAGAAGGGGCAGGAGCTGGAATTTGGATCACAAGTCCAAATGATGAAAGTAAGTTTTGATCCTACAAACTAAATTTTGATTTCACTAATAATATGGCTGAATACGAATCTCTAATTTTGGGCTTAGAAGCTTTATTAAAGTTGAAGGCTAGAAACATTGTTGTTTGTGGAGATTCTGAATTGGTAATCAAACAAGTAGAGGGTGCGTACCAAACCAAGGATGTAAGGATGAGAGCATACAGAAATTTAGTGTTGGATATGTTGGAAAAGTTTCAGGCTTATTCTTTCACTATCAAAACCAGAGACCAAAACTCAATTGTAGACTCCCTTGCTATTTCCGCCAGCCTATTCATTATTCCTATGCATTCTTCTGGAAAATATGAGGTGGAGGTTCATCATTGACCAACTATACCAGATGACATCACTAATTCGAAAGTCTTTGAAGACGATCAACAGGTAAAGAATTTCATTGAGTTAAAAGAAGAGTTTGAAAGCACTCAAATAGATCAACAAAATATGTTTGTGGAATCAAAGGAAAAATTTGAAGTCTTACAATTAAAAAATAATTTAATACCTAAGGGTCTCATTCCTCTTGAGAAATTTTTTGATCAAAATTATGTGTTCAAAACTCCAAAATTCCAGGCTGATGAGGAGGAAGTAGAGAGCTGTAATTTAGGGGATTCAGTTGTACCTAAGATGGTAAAGATTTCGAAATTTCTTTCAGCTGATATGAAGGCTAAATATGTTGAGATGATTAAAAGGTTTATTGATGCTTTTTCATGGAGCTATGCTGATTTAAAACAATATGATTCTTCTATTATCCAACATACCATTCCTATTAAGGAGAATGAGAAACCTTTCAAGCAGAAGTTAAGAAGAATTAATCCTCTTCTTATGCCATTGATTGAAAAGGAAGTTAAGGAGCTCTTTGATGCTAAAATCATTGTTCCAATCAAATTCTCAAATTGGCTTGCTAATTTGGTTCCAGTCAGAAAGAAGAATGGAGAGATCAGGATTTGTATAGACTTCAGAAATTTGAATAAAGCTTCATTGAAAGATAACTACCCTCTTCCTAAGATGGATTTAATTCTGCAAAACATTGTTGGTTCACAAAGGATGTCTATTCTTCATGGTTTCTCAGGATACAATCATATTCTTGTACATCCAGATGATCAAGAGAAGACAACCTTCACAACGCCATGGGGAACATTCATGTACGCCAAGATGCCTTTTGGTCTTATGAATGCAGGGGCCACTTTCAAAAGAGCAATGGATATTGCCTTTGCTGAAGAAAAAGATAAATCTGTGGTTGTTTATCTTGATGATATCATAGTTTTTCAAAGAGAGAAGAAGATCATTTGAAACACCTTGAAATAATTTTGCCGAAATGTAGAAGGTTTGGTATTTCTCTCAATCCCACTAAAAGTATTTTTGCTCTAACATTAGGCAAACTTCTTGGTCATATCATTTCTGAGGAAGGAATTAGGATTGATCCTAATAGAGTTATTGCAATTTAGAAGCTATATCTGCCAAGAAGTAGGAAAGAGATTCAATCCTTTCTTGGAAAGGTTAACTTTGTTAGACGCTTCATTCCAAAATTTGCTGAGGTTGTCAAGAATATAATGAAGATGTTGAAGAAAGGAGTAGATTTTAAGTGGACAACTGAAGCAAAGAAATCTTTTGAGGAGATCAGGAAAGCAATCACAAGCACCAGTACTTATCAGCCCAGATTTTACCAAGGAATTTCTTATTTTTACATTTTCTTTTGAAGATACAATAGCTGGAGTTTTGCTGCAAAAAGGAAATCAAGGTGCCGAACAACCTATTTCTTTCTTTAGCAAGACATTAGCAAATGCTGAACTGAAGTACAATATCCTAGAGAAGAAAGCTTACACCTTGGTGAAAGCCATAAAAGATTTCAGAATCTATGTTTTTCATTCTCATATTGTCTCTTATGTTCCAAATGCTGTAATAAAGGATATCTTCACACAGGAAGATCCGAATGGAAAAAGGGGCAAGTGGATAGCAAAATTGTTGGAGTATGACATTGACATCAATCCCACCAAATTGGTGAAAGGTCAAGGCTTGGAAAAGCTAATGAATCAATCATATCTGGACTGCCTTGACACTAATTTGAGTTCAGAGATCTCAGAAATTTCTGAAAGTGAGGAGGAATTGGTCCAGATAAATGAAAAATTCTTGGTTTCAAAATGGTACAAGGATGTAGCTTTTGTTCTACAACATAATAAATCCCCTGCCAATCTTTCAAAGTCCAAAGCTCGGTTTGTCAAGTTAAAATCTTTAAGATATTTTGTATATGACCAAAATTTGTTTTGGAAAGATGCAGGAGGGATCTTGATAAATTGTCTCCTTGAAGAAGAAGCTGATAAGGCAATTGATGAATTTCATAAAGGAGATTGTGGAGGACACCATTATTGGAAAGCTACTCTAAACAAAATCTTAAGAGCTGGATATTTTTGGCCAACTATATTCAGAGATACTTACAAAAGGGTGGCCACATGTCATGAATGTCAAATATTCTAAGGAAACAGGAAACTTGTGCCTTTACCTTTGGTTCCTATATATGTTGAAGCACCTTTCCAGCAATGGGGATTGGATTTTATTGGGGAAATTCATCCTCCCTCATCAGGATAGCATTGCTGGATTCTCACTGCCACGAATTACTTCACCAAATGGATAGAGGTGATTCCAACAAGGGAAGCTAATGATTTAGTGATTAACTCTTTCTTAGAAAATAATATATTGTCTAGATTTGGCTGTCCAATGAAGATTATAATTAACAATGCTCAAGCTTTTAAGTCCAAGAAAATGATTAATTTTTGTCATCAATACCACATCACTCTTGGAAATTCTACTGCTTATTATCTGCAAGGAAATGGCCTTGCTGAATCATCAAACAAAAGCATTGTAAGGATCATTAAGAAGGTGCTGCAAGAAAACAAGAAAGCTTAGCATTTGAAATTAAAGTATGCTTTGTGGGCTGATCGGATTTGTACAAAGAGGTATATTGGAACTTTTCCATATGAGTTGGTATACGGTGCTGAAGCTATATTTCCAACATCACTTGGGGTACCTGTAATGAAACTAATTCAAGGACTAGAAGAGGAACCAAACGTTGTACAAAGGAGAATCAATCAACTGATATCCCTGCAGGAGAAGAGGAATGAGGTATATGACAGTCATCAACACAGTCAGAACAGAATCAAGAATACATTTGATAAAAATATCAAGGAAGTTACCTTTCAGATCCATGACAGAGTGCTGAAATGGGAAGCCAGAATTGAAGAAAAGGGTAAGCACAGTAACTTTGAAAATTTGTGGAAAGACCCATATCAGATTGTTGCTTTCCATGGAAACAACACTTACATTTTGCAAGAAATTGATGGAGAACCATATGTTGGAGGACCTATTAATTGCATGTTTCTAAAGCATTATCATTGTTAAAATACTATCAGTTTCTCATAACATTGTATATATTTGTTTTATCAACTTTTCTTTTTTTTGTAAATAATGACAAGCTGAAACAAAAAGGCTTAAGCCTGAGGTGAAGGCCCAAGAAGCTGAAAGGGGATGCTTGTCAAGCAAATCTACGTTTGTCGTAAGATGGATAAAGCACTGGACCTGCGAGTTATTAGCATACTATAGGAGCACACTATCGCAAGTGGAGCCACCTGTTATCACCTAAGAAACAATTTCTAAATTTTTCACATCAGTTTGATTGTAAAGGTTTGGTGTTAGTCCGGGTTTAGTTTTGTTTCTTGTTTTCTTTAGTATCTAAGTCCTAGGAGTCTTGGTGGTATGGTTAAATAAAGGTCAACAATTCATTCTCATTCATCACTGGTCCCTCAACTCGCATAGATTCCCTATGTCAAATTTGTTCTAAGGTTCTTATGCACTACAAAATTGTCTAGGTGTTTTCGTAGCGCAAAATCCAGTCTAGGTGTTTCCGTAGCGCAAAACCCAGAATTTACATTGGATGCGCTATGAAATCATGGATTCGTGCGGATCCATACCAAATCTTGCTCAGCTGTCATATCTATCAAAATTCGTTATGTTTACATCATCAGTTGTCAGCTTATACACTTCGCCTATCATGTCCAACCACTTATCCTCATCATTAGAGTCGTTAGATGCCTTGGTAAGCTCCGGTTGCAAGTTTCAAGAAGAGCCAAGTATTCACTGTCATGATTTGTTTTTGGGTGCACACGTGAGGAAAAAATTGTTAAGCCTTCAATTTGAATTCCTTGAAGATCAAGAGGGATCCACACGAATCCCTAATTTCGTAGCGCAGCCAGTGTAAATTCCGAGTTTTGCGCTACGAAAACACCTAGACTGGATTTTGCGCTACGAAAACACCTAGACAGTTTTGTAGCGCATAAGAACCTTAGAACAAATTTGACATAGGGAATCTATGCGAGTTTAGGGACCAATGATGAATGAGAACAAATTGTTAAGCATTCAATTTTAATTCCTTGAAGATCAAGCGAGGCAGTTTTTAAGCGAGGCAGCTTTTTAGAGAGGCAATGATCGAAGATTGAGACAATGTCGGTCTTTCCAACTTTCATTTCGCTGGAATTTCATGGAGGGGTCTACAGAAAGAAAAGAACATAGGTCAGGCAGATGTTTGAGGAATGAACCTGAGGGGTTAGATAACATCCTAAAGATAAGGAGGTTGAACAAGCCTTCAAATAGGTTGGTTGTTGGAGGTTTTGCGATAAAGTTCAAGGTGGCCATATGCAAGTCACCAAGGAATTCGCTTTAAATTTCACAAGACTGAATTCAAAAGTTGGTGTGCTTGAATTTCCAATCTATCCAGAGGTTATATCTATAGTCACTGAGATTCCGAGGGGACAGGAAAAATGGTTTAAAAATTTCAAGTTTGATATGACCCCCTGCAAGGAATTTCTGAAACCGGAGTTCATTGATTCGGACTTGAACAAATTAGTGCCCAGGAGTTTTGTCAAAGATTCATATGCTAATCTACTTACCTGCATACAGAGGTACTTCACCTGTGAAGGGAGGTATCATAAGGTGTATTCTTATCACTTCAAGCTTCTGTTTCATTTTACTAAGAGGATATCACTTGATTTTCCTTTTTACTTGTTTCGTAGCCTAGGCAAAATGTGTGACAAGGTTCAGTTGAAGAAGGAAGCCTGTGAGACCTCATTGTTTCATCACTGCTTAGTCAAGTTGATTGTTTTGCATGAGCTCCAGAGAGTAGACAGGGACTAGTCAACGTTCATGTTTATGTATGGCTTCAAGAATGAGACTGGTCTCAGTCCTCAGGATGTGAAAAATTCTCTGCCAATAGCTAGTCATCGTGCAGAGACAAGATCCAGGAAATTTGTAAAATTGAAGGCTAGGAAACAGGTAAAGGAACCCACCAGACCACTGGTAATTTAGGACACACCCCAACAGTCCAAGAAAGAGAAACTCAGTTCAAAGAGGGTGTACATGAACCATCTACAGGTGAAGTAGTTCAGAGAGGAATGACCAGGAGATAGTTAGCTAAAGAAAAAGGCAAGACAATGGTTACTGAGGAATGCCCGGTTTCAAAGGGAAGTTTGAACGACTTGCGACAAGCTATTGATATTGAAGAGTCTCCTCTGGTTCGAGTAGACTTGATAGAACCAGTTAAAGACAAAACCAAAAGGATCAAAGTCTTGAAACAGATCAAATTTGATGAGCAAGTTTCTAAATTTGTCTTTAAGCCAAGAAGACCTGTGACAAGGCGTTCAAAGAAGGTACAAGAGGCACTGCTAGAAGCAAGTGTGACAAAGGAGATAGTAAAAACTCATGAAGGACTCGTGGCTTCAGCAGAAACATCATCTCAGCTGCATAAAAACGATAGAGGTAAGGCAGTTATCTCTCAAGAGGAATATAGTGTGGAGGAATTGAAAAAGAAGTTGAAGTTAGCAAATCTTGAAATTGTGAAACTGAAGAAAGCCTCAAGGAAACATGCAATCAAGGAAGTTCAGTTTAATAAAATGCAGGCTCTATGGGAAGACAAAACAATTTCAATACCCAAGGTGGTCAACTGCCATGCTCAATACTACATCTGGTCAGTCCCTGCAATAAAGGAAGCAAAATTCATCAGAAAAGTTAATACGAGACTGAGAGCCAGGATCAGAATTATGAAAAGGAAAATCGAGGATTTGAAGATACAACTAAGCCAGCAGAAAGGATTTCCTTAGCTAAGGGAAATCACATAGCAAACAAGGATAAGTTCTAAGTTTTGATGATTTACCTTTTTGAAGTTTTCCTTAAAGAGTGGTTCCTCTGCATTCAGTTTTGAACATCTTCAGGGCACACGAAAAGGGACATTTCAAGATAAAGAAGCTCAAGACGGTCAAATTTTGGCATTAAAACTACGTTTCTGAAATTACACAGCAGTTTCGTAGCGCGCTACGAAACTATTGAAGATGATGCCTAATGCACAGTAGTTTCGTAGCGCGCTACGAAACTGCTGTAGCTGCATGTTATAATTCAGTTGATCAATTGAGAGTGAAAAAGGGAAAATCATTAACAAAGTGTGAGCATCCAGCGAAGGCAGAACAAGCAGAGGAGGGACATATATGAGCTCTAAAGCTATGTGTTATAAAATGGTCATTATTCATAGCTAGTTTTGTTCATGATGTTTCAGGCAGCATTAGACAGGTTTTGTCTTAACACGAGTACATGAAAAATATGGTAGTCCAATACATTTTTGGGTTATCAATGAAGAACAACAGGGATAATTTATTTTGAATATCCTAGTGGAGAGTGAAAACAGAAAAAGAGGGGCAGTTTCCTATTATCCAGGAACAGTAAAGAGATGATACATCAAGGGCCAGCAAGGAGTTTCAAATCATCACCACAGCTAAACTGAAGAAGGACATGTGTCAGAGAACGAGTGTGGGTTGTAATAAATTCTACTACCAACATGATGAGGAGTTATACTCCTAATTGTCTTAGGTTTCTAGCACTTCCAGTTAGCAGTTAGATACATATAATAGTTAGTTTCACGTGTTAATAGGTGTCATAATAGGAAGAATTTGAGTTCCCCTCATGCTAGAGGAGGAATCTCAGTTATGTAGAGAGCTCTATATATAGCAGAACATCTGACGTAAAAAAGGTTGGAAAATTATTTACAAAATCTTTCACATTGTGCTTTGTGTAAAGAATTTGTTTTCTGGCAGTACATGGTTTGGCTTTGCTTCTCAGGAATCAGAAGGAATTCGATGTTCATAATGTATTGTATTGTTCTCTTCTCAGTATTGGTAGTGGTATGAATGTGTGATTACTTAGAAATCACTGATTGTGCTCTAATTTCCTTCATACATTTATAAACTGTGTTGTCCTATATGTTTCTGGTGTGTTCTAAATGCGTTGAATTCTGGATGCCCTGACTTCTATGTAAGGCTGATATCATTGTTATACTGAAACTATTTTGACTCCATAAGCCCAATGGATAATTTCTAATTGTGTTTCCACCACTTCCATTTCTTCGTTTTATTTCATAGAGTTAGCCATCCTACTCATAATCCAAATCTTTAATCTTGTGAGAGAGCCCTCTCAGGTTGAGGAGGCTAAGCCTCAGCCTAAAGTTGGTTTGAAACAGTTACGTAAAGTCTACCTGATAAGTAGCCTGTCATGGTCTGATTTTGAGATAACGCTAATGATAGATCATGACCAATAATCCACATGCATATGCCATGCATGCCAAAACTAGTGAGGAAAACATACATGGAACTCGGTAGCTGCAAGAAAAACCTATTGTAGAATCTAATCCTGATGTCCTCTTGTGCTTTCCTACTCTTCATGTGCCTTCTTGCTCCAAACCTCCAAGTATGACACACCCTCCAAGAGTGCTCCAAGAAAACTCCAAGTGTCCAAGTGAGAGAGAGAGAATAATGAGAGAGCTCTAAAACCAAATTTACAAAAGGTTACAAACTAATCCTCATAAGCTGATTTATCAATTAGGCCTCTGTTTTCTTCATTTTGCATTATTTTCCTTCATTTTCCTCCTCACATGCAACCTGTGATATTTCCCCTTCCTTTTCTCCTAATTTCCTTTATTTTCATAAATAAATGTGCCAAAAATGCCTTTTTTCCTTTCCAAATCCTTAGCCATTCCCTTTGCCAATTTCCTTAGCCATTAATCAACCATAAGTGATCCCCATCACTATGTTTTTTCCCAACATTCATCTTGGAATAAGTGTCCCACCAAATGTGGTTATTATTTTTCCTTCATTAAATTTTATTACATGGAATTTTCACCAAGGCTGTTAAAAGGATCTTGTAGTCAGGATAGTGGGATCACAGGTACATGGAGATCATGCACATGTTACAACAAAGTACATGTACAAGTAAATGTGATCAGGATGCAAACTATCATCTCACAAGAGATGGTTTGGTGAGAATCAGGGACATTATCTATGTGCCGGATTGCAGTGAACTCAAGAAGCTTACCTTGAGGGAGCTTCACATCAAGCCATACTCAGGTCACCCAAAATATCAGAAGATGTTAACGGTGGTAAAAAAATTCTATTATTGGCCAAATCTAAAGAAGGAAGTAGCCGAGTTCATGGCTAGATGTTTGGATTGTTAGTAGGTAAAGGTGGAATATAAGCATCCAGGTGGTCTACTACAACCTATTCTGATTCTGAAATGGAAATTGGAGGTCATTTCCATGGATTTCATTACAGGTTTTCTGAGGATAGTGGGACAACATGATTATATTATGGTTTTGGTCGATAGGTTAAGCAAGTTAGCTCACTTCATTCCAATGAACACTACATACTCAAATAGTGAGGTGGCACAAGTTTTCATCAGGGAGATCATGAGATTACATGGTGTTCCAAAGAATATTGTGTGAGACATGGGTGCAAAGTTCAATTCCAAGTTTTAGAAGGAGATATTTGTAGCTCTGGGTACATAGTTGGCCATCAATACAACTTATCATCTAGAAACAGATGGATAGATAGAGAGGGTCAATGAGATCTTGGAGGACATGTTGAGGGTTTACGTGATGCAACAACATATAACATATTTATCAGGAGTCATTGAGGATGAGTCCTTTCGAGGCACTGTATGAGCAGAGTTTTAATACTCCCATAAGCTGGAGAGATCCAGTAAACAGGGTACTTATTGGACCGGATATCTTAGCAGACATGGAACAAGAAATGTAGGTTATAAAGAAGGATCTAAAGGTAGTGTAAGATAGAAAAAAGAGTTATGTAGACCAGCATAGGGAATTCAAGGAGTTTCAGGTTGGGGAGCATGTGTATTTTCACATCAAGCCAAAGAAAATATCTTTGAGGATTGGATCACGTGCCAAGTCGCCACCACGGTATTTTGGGCCTGTTTAGATCCTTGAGAGGATTGGACCAGTGGCCTATCGACTTGAACTTCCTCCAACAATGAAATTCCATGATGTTTTCCATGTTTCATTGCTTAAGAGGTATATAAAAGACGTTGATCATGTTATTGATTGGCCTGTATTGCAGGTGGAGCAAGAAGGAGAATTCCAGCCGGAGCCTCAGTGCATATTGCAGCAGAAGCAACTCATGCTTAGGAACAGAACTGTAGAGCAAGTTAAAGTGCAGTGGAAGCACTTTGGGCTCGATGAAGCTACATGGGAGATGGTGGATTAGATGCAGGTTATGTATCCTTCCTTATTTTCTAGTTGAGAAAATATTTTGGTATATGTTTTTGGCATATATTTTGTGGATGTTTTGGTATGTGTACATATGTATATGGATTTAAATACTGCCACGAGCTAAGTTATAAAGCTCCAATATGTGGAATGGTTGTTATCTTGTCATATTGTCATGATGTGTTCTTTTGAGAAGATCATTCATTGTAAATACTACAACGAGCTAAGCTATACATCTCCATGGGTAGTATGTTTGCTTCTCAATGGTTTTGCTGAGGTCTTGGTGTGGTTTAAAACTGAGGACAATGTACCCCAAGGCAGACGGGTATGTAACCATGCCTGGTTGAAATTTCATGTAATAAAAGTTAATAAAGGAAAAATAAGACCATAGTGAAGGGACACTTATTCCAAGCTGAATAATGGGCAAATATATCCTAGTGAGCATCACTAGATGTGTTTATGGATAAGGGAAATTGGAAAAGGCATTAAAAAGGTAAAGGCATTTTTGGCACATTTATTTATGAAAATAAAAGAAAATAGGAGAAAAGGAAGGTGAAAGGTCACATGTTGCATGTGAGGAGGAAAATGAAGGAAAATAATGGAAAATGAAGAAAATAGAGGCCTAATTGATAAAAATGCTTTTGAGGATCAATTGGTACCTTTTGTTAGTGTAACCTTTTGTTAGTTTAGTTTTAGAGCTTTCTTATTATTCTCTCTTTCTCTCTCTCTCACTCTTTGACACTTAGAGTTTTGTTGGAGCTTTCTAGCTTTGGAGCAAGGAAGGGAAAAACAAGCAAAGGAAGGACAAGGAAAAGGAAGGGAAAAAAATTATCAAGCAAGGAAGAGAAGGATCAAGCAACTTCAACAAGAATACTTGCAAGTAACATATTGCATGTGTGATTTCCTAGATGGTTTTGATATGCATGGCTTTGTATGTTGGTATATGGTTCTCTTGCCATCGGTGACATGGTTTTGTCGGGTTATGATAGTGGGTTTTAGCCTTGCCTTGATTTTTCTCAGATATCCACGGTGTGATGGGATTCTTTTCTCGGTTTTGAGCTTTGGGATTTCCAGACGGTTTTAGAATCTAGGGTGGAGGTGGTCTTAGGAAAATTCCAAAGGCCTAGGAATCCCTTGACTAGTTTTGGTGAGATACACGGTAAAGCCTGAGGTGGAGTCTCGGTTTAGGGACTATTGATTCTGGTGGATTGCAATAAAGATTGAGAGACTAGTGTCTCATTTAGGGCCTAGTGATCTGGTGTGGATAGTGGTAAATCCTGAGAGATAAGGAGACATAAAATTCCTTAATGATAGTGATGGATTCCATAGGCATTCCAAGATCGGTTTGGTTTTGTTATATCAGTGCCAGTTTTGGTGAGATCACAGTTTGTTGAGGATGGAGGTGGTTTAACCTTTGAATTCCCTTGGTTTTTTTTGGATTGGTTTATTCATGAAATCCCACATTCATGCTTGGAATATGACACGAGGGTGACTGACTGAAAGAAAGATCAAAATTTAGCCATGTCTACGGTTGGATAGTACGTGGAAGTCTCGAACCTGATTGCCTTTTCCTATGTTTAATAAAAGATAAGTTCTCTTGCTTTTGTACTTGTTAATATGTGGATTTAATGTCTATTATATAATTGTTATTTTCATGGTTTAATTATGGTTATAAGCATGGTTATATGATTGGTTACTGTCATGGTTATTTCATGTATTTACTTGTAACTGAAATGATAATGGATGCAAGACCTAATTGATGTCAAAATAATTGAGGGTAGAGGGTGATGATCCTTCTTGTCAAGTCTCATATGATTTATTAGTCTTTTATGCTATGTCTTGTATTCATTTCCTGTAGATTACATTGATGCTAAGTGTTTGACAGAATGTCAGTCCTGGTTGGGGATGGCCAGGCCTAGTTCTAGAGTCATATTTCGATTTTTAATCTTGTGGTCATGTAATTTATGAATTCTGAAAGTGGCATTGAGTTCTGCGAAGTGGCCAGGGCTCTAGGCCTGAAAACGTGGCTCAAATCCCAAAGACCCAGACACAACACTAGGTAGAAAAGTACCTGGACATATGCATACCCATGTTGTGGGAGAGTCCTAAGCCTTCTCGACGCATGCTTGTCCATATCAAGGGAGCGTTCAGGGGTTTAATGGTCTAAAAGCTCACAGACCTAGGGGCTAGTTACTTGAGTGGTTGGGATGGTTCCTGGGAGTCCTGTTGCTGAAGTGGAAGGTTTGTATGGTGTGTTTCCATCAATTCCACTTCCTTAAGGTGACTTAGGAGGTCAAATACTATCATAGTAACTTCCCGTGACATGTTTACCTGGTTGGTCAGTTACTTGGGTAGATGTGGGAGGATGGCGTTACAAAGTTGTTGAAAGTTCCACTCCCGTGACAGCAAAAGACAACTCCAAAATGAAACCAATATGTGGGTATGGTTCACACAGTAGTTATGGACCATATGAGGAAAATGATGATTATGCATTTTGGAAGCATCTCCAAGATTCTCACCATATTCCAGTTGGTAAAGGTGGGTGGCTAGAGTCATTTGCAATGTCATCATCATCATCAGAAGTTGAAAAGATGAAAGGAAAGTTCAAGGAGTTAATAAGCATTTCAAGCAAAATTCCTTCTATTTATCCTCATAACACCTATTTTGCAACATTTGAGCAAAATACCAAAGGCATTGGTATGAAGCTGATTTCTAAAATGGGTTATGAAGGAGGAGGCCTCAACATCAATGTCCAAGGGATCACCAATCCAATCATGGTACAAGGGAGACCAAATTATCAAGGATTGTGATATGGTCAAAGGGAGTTTGGATAATGTTCTAAATGGTTTGAGGCACAACAATCATCTGAAGATGATTTGTCACACCAAGATGGTGGTGACAATGTTAATTTGTCTCTCAAGTGAGATGAATGCTTCAAAGGACCTTGCATGTCATCGCCCACTCCACATTGTCAAGGTTATAGCCCAAGGGACATGTATAAATCCCATGGGTGTTTTCCAAATGATGGTAATTTTGACTATTTGTGGGATATGTATCCTTGTACTTTCAGTGATGCATTTGACTATTGTGTGGCTGTCTGTGAGCAACACAGGGTAACATTTAAAAGGATGGATGGGATTCTAGGCATCAAGCATGATGAATCTCCTTCACATGAAAGGACATCCTTGTCGGTAAGCAAGATAAAGTTCTTTTGTGTCCATTGCATGATGCATGGGCATGGACATGAATGATGTTGGAAATTACATCCAGAGCTTCATTCCAAGAAGGAAAAGAGATTGTGCAATCTATTGCAAGGGAAGAAAGAGGTGGCAAAGAGGACTTGCAACAATCTTAAATAAACCTTCAAGGCAAATTCAACGCAAAAAGAAAACCCATAAGCCTAGGAGAGGCATAGATTGAGTAGATTGTTCATAAAGTTGCTTTGTAAATTTGCAATTACTTGTTTTGATACTTTTGTAAAGTGAAAAATAATAGTCACTATGTGCAACAAGGATGTTTCATTGACATTATGTTATTGGCTTGTTTATAAGTCCATCTGTGTAAGGAATTTTGGAATGTACAATTTTTCATCCAAGTTTGTCTACAAGTTTGTCATGTACTCACTGATGCAAGTATTCAAGATGAAACTTGTTGTGAATAGAATCTTTGTTTAAGATTGTACAATATGAATATGTTTTTGTAGGAAAAGCCAATTATGTTATTGAATTTTTGTAGGAGTGTACTTTTGTGTACAAGCTCAGTTTGAGGACGATAAAGAAAGTTTATATTGCTTCTGGTTTCCAAGCCAGAGTCAAGTTTTTCTTCAACAATTGAACTTCGAGATGGAGTTTTTTTTTTAGCCATGCAAATATGAGATTAAATAGATTTTTCATATTCCACTCATTAGTGTTTTTGTTCCTGCATCAACGATAAGAATTTATGGCTTGATTCTTAACAAGACAATAGGTCTTCAAGAAGAAGATAGGTGAAGTACCTTGATTGGATCTTGAAGGGAACCAATTGAAAAGATAACACATGGATTGATTTTTTTGGTAATTTTGATTTTCAATCTCATTTTATTTACTAGGAGAAGTATACTTTTGAAGCCCAAAAGTTCCTAGTGGGGAGGTGTGATCAGGTGATCAATTTTAGCTCAAAAATAAAAGTTCCTAGAAAGTCTTGAAACTAGTGTCAAGTTGAAGTGCTCATTATTCTGAATCCAATGACATTCATTTCACCTCAATCTGACACCGTATGATCAAGTTATCGCGTTATGATTGTTTGACCCAACAACTAAAAAATGAGCAGGGTTACTAATTGGACAGCTGGATGGGCTTCCATAAAATTGACATCATCCAGAGTGACAATGCATGTATGGACCAATTAGGTGCTACCAAATTTCAAGCTCTGGTACGTGAAGGTGGTCGAATTTCATTGGTTTTGTGTGGCCTAATCATGGGCTGCCACGTGGCACCTCTAGAGCGCACTAAAATTTTGCTTGGTCAACCAAAGGCCTGGGCGAGATCGAACCTTTGACTTTAAATCTAATAGCGCAGTGCTCTACTGTTAATCCTCCAGGTGGTTCTTACCTCGTAAGGACTTTTAGGCCTATTTAAGTTTATCAAAGGTGCATATGGGAGGAGGGGCCGGGCTGTTAGTCCCAACGCCCGGTCACTGCACTACATCAACCCTAGGCACAAAGGTGAAGGGGGTCAGGACATTAGCCTAGCCCCTGGTCACAAGACCCCTACGAGACCACCGACCTGACATATAAGGGGCTAGGTCAGCCGAGGAGGGCGGTTATCCCCGGCCCCAGGCCGCATGGCCCATGTGGCCAAATTATTCTACATAAGGGTTACTGGGCAACTTAAGTATCCAACAAATTGCACCTTCAGCGGGTGAATTTGTCGCCTCCATAGTGAAAAACAAGGTGGATTTGTAGGAAAAATAGACCGTTGGTTCGATTTGTAGGATGGATAACAACAAAAATACATGGAGAGTTTGTAGAGCTATATCTTTGTAAGTTTTTATACTTTTCGAGCTCAAGAAGAGTCTACCTAGGGGGTTTTTGACATTCTGGATCTAATGGTAACCTTTATTTTCTTATTTTGGCACATCTAAAGGAACTTTTTGTAGGTTCAATTCCATGGGTGTATGGATCAATCAATGTTTTGGAGCAATTCTTGAAGGTGGTTGAGCATGGATAAGGCCTTGTATGGGTTTTCTTACCTTCATAAGTTTACTACAACAATTGTTACTTGTAGGGTTCAACTCATATATACTTTTCTCACTATGTCTTGTTGAGGGAGGATTCTATTTTTCCTTAAATGTGGAATTTAGGTGATTATATGCTTATGTATGTTCATTTACAAATGGAGTACAAGGTCTTTGTAGGAGACACCTTGTGTTGCTGATGTTTCCACGACTAACTGTAGGTTGTCATGATGTTTATGTGAGAGTTATTTGCAGGAGAATATTTCCTTAAAGGGGAAATAGCCACATGCTTTATCAACAAACTTTTATGTACTCCTTTTCCATTGAAAATATGGAGCTGTCTAGCTATGTTAGCAGGCCCAAAGATGTAGCCCAAGAGGGGTGAACTCCATCACCAAATCATTTCTTCTACTATTCATCAATTCTTGTATGAGTTATGGATGTTTTGTTTCTTATGCTTAATTTTACATGTGAAAACAAACTCATATCTTGAAGAGACCTTTTGGAAAACATGTTTTGTGTTAAGACCCATTTTTCCTTGTAAATCCATGGAGAACAATCCCTATTTTGAGGAAGATAAAATTGACTTCCTCCATTTTCATATCAGGAAGCCTCTCCCTTTTTTGTATGGAAAAGAAGTAGTTTTACCTCCAAAATTGGAACTCTTATCTCTCCACTTAACCATTCAATCTAAAGAACTTTCTCCAACTAACATTCCTCAAAGAGTTCTAACTTTCTTAGCTTTAGAAAAACATCAAAATCATTCCTTAGAAAATCTTCAACTCATAATGAAAACTCCCAAGAAATAATTTGATAAAAAATCCAAGAACATGAACTTAAATGTTGATCAAAATCTTCTTTTGTGGGATGCATCCCTTTCAAATAAGGGAAAACATCATAAGTTTCAAAAGTTATGGATTAGTCCTTTCAGGATATCAACTATTGTTGGACTAAAAACTCACCTACTTAAGGATTAGGACAATCGAATTCTACCATACACCACTAATGGATCTCATCTAAAGCCATTTGTGGAACTAGACACTTGACACAGTCATCATCTCACCCTCTAAACTTTTGTACATAGTTTCTCATCTTTTGCTTGCTATTTTGAATGATGTTATGTTTCCTTTTTTTGAAATATTTTTCTTTTTTCATATATTAGTTGTTCATGTTTCTTGTTTTCACACCATTGTAGTTTGTTACATTATCTATTATTGCATTTTCATAGCCCATGAAATTTAAGAGATCCTTTGGCAGGTGTTATGCTTATGGTAACATTTATCTATGGGGAAGGGAAGAAATTCATACTCCTTTTTCATCCCTTGCTTCCCTTCCCCATAACAACCTCCAATGTACTCCCTAACAATGAAATCATGTCAACTATAACCATAAAGTCTGAGTCCAAGCTTGCCTTAAAGAAAGCATCCCTATGGAGTTGCCAATGTTGACGTTAGTCAACAATAGTCAAAGCCTACAAACAATTGCAAATTTTTATCATTATAATGAATTACCCCTCAATTAATCATATTCATCAAATTGAATGATAGACAAGAGGACTAGTAGGTGGGACCCCTCTTAAGAGAAAATTTCCTAGCCATTACTTATTATATTGTCATTGTTTAGATCCAACTAATGTCCATCACACAAGATCATACATTTTTGGAATGATAAACCATACAACGCTCAAAATAGACGGACTACTATTTGAATACACACACACACACACACATATATATATGTATGTTTGAAGAAAAACATGTTATTATTATATACATTTTAGATTGAAAAGGGATAAAGAAATAAGTTTTGATTTCATATTATAGACCTCTCGGCTTAGATCAAAGGTTTTCCTCTTATGTGTGTGTGCGTGTATATATATATTATGATGGATATTTTGGGCTTCACCCTAACAAGGATGCATGTGTATTTGTATTCGCTGGATGTGGATGGATGTAGTGTGTAGATATTTGGTCTGCAATATGTCTTTATGCCACTTATGTTGAGGCATATGTATATATGTGATATGTTTTCAAAGCTTGATAGTTGATATATAATTCACGTTACAAACTTACAATGTTACTCCAATATGACTTTGCACATTTAATTTAATGGACGAACCCCGAAGGTCAAATTGTAGCTATGAATATTTCGGATCCTGTTGGAAAAATTAACATGGTTTGTTCTGAGATTAACTATGATGTGAATATGAAAGGTGTGGAGCTATAAAAAGGGTCTTTGTCACCTCTAATTACCTCACATTAATATGTCAATCCGGGAATGTTTTGTTATTTCAAAGAGTGTCTCAGTCTGAGGCTATCATTTGCCAGAGTAATGCTAGTAGCACAGTGTTTGAAAATACAAGAGTAAACAAATGTTTTTTTACAGCTAACTACTTCAAAATATTAAACCACACATTCAGAAGACTAAGCAATTTATCAATCAAGGGTTCAGTAGCAATAATCCATCCCTTTGGAAACTAATGGAAAAGGAAATCGGAGAACAGATCATGGATCTGGGAGCTGGACAATAGATGTCAATGCTCACTACAGCCTGAGATCGTTCTTCACACCAAAATAAAAAATGACAAGAAATGAAATGGCAGATAAGAAATGGAACAACAATTAAGAAATAGAACAACAGTCCTGAAATGGAACAACAATTACGAAATAGGACAACAAATCTGAAAAGGAACAACAAACTTGAAATGGAACAACAAATCTGAAATGGAACAGCAAATCTCCAATGGAACAGAAAATCGGAAATGGAACAACAACTAAGTCCAACAAGAAATAACACCTTAGTCTATCAGATCAAATGCACCAATCGTAATCTACAAGAATCAAACCAAAATCCTTCACTCTTAAGGGCGGATGGAATAACACATCAAAATGGAACAACACAGATTACTGATGAATTATGGAACAACGCTTGAAAACCATATATACACACAACACACAAATAGTAATCCGATCCAGGTATCAATCTCAGTTAGAAAGAGTACGACTGCATTTCAAAATAGAACAACATTGTTTACAAATCCAACAATCGCAAAGAACATAACTTCCAGGATGAATTCCATAATGTTAATGAACAAGTGCACAACACAAAGGCTCTGTAATGAAATAACAACAGTATTCTGTAAAGACTAGCAGTATTATATCAACATCTAAAGGAACAGTGATATGATGCAGAGTCAATACAATAGTTCTTTCTTTAGAAACCTTTATAAATTAAACATAACAGAGCATGTAATGTAAACTTACCAAACACATCAAATTACCAAATAACGTCGATAAGCAAACCACGCAAAAACCAAGCGTAATGGTACAAGAGAAAGTGTCCTCCAGGGCCGGGCCCTTAGCCTCTAGGGGTACACCACTTGAATTAATTCCAGACTCAAAGATGAAATAGTAACCAAGTTTGTATTAACACTTGAAGTGAAATTACAATGGATCAGTTCTTAACGAGACTTGATGATCAAAGTTTTGATCTTAAAGGAAATTACATAAAACATAAGAACATCTAACTCGCTCCCTCGAGCTAACAGTGCTGCCCCTTTTATAAGTGTTACACTGAAATTTGTCACCATGACTGTCTACAGTTAATATGGCTCCATCAATAGTCATATTATCCTCCTTGTCAAGCCTAATATCTCTGCTCTCCATGTCAAACTTCAAAAAATAAAGAAAGTCACTAAAAACATGTTTATCTCTGGGTACGCAAGTTCTCTCTACCTTGCCTGCGTGTACGCATACCAAACTCATTGTACCTGTGTACTTATACGCTCTGTAAGCCAAAGGATGGGTGCGTATCCTTGTAAAGGTCAAAAGGCGCGAGTTTCATCTTTAAAAAGTTACTTGTGGTCACTTCTAGAGCCTTCTAGAAGAGTGTTTGATGTGTATTGAGCGCCTCCAAATGGTTCATGCATCCCTATGATA
>APFE030552925.1:0-18093 GCA_000404065.3 Pinus taeda
AAAAGGGAGGTTCCAACAGGTGATGGAGTTCGCTTTCCCCTTTTTGCAGCAGCCCTAGTTAAAGGAGGAATGTTGTCGCCTTCAAGTAAACTAGGGGATTGGACAATGAGTGGAGTCGCTAGAGGATTTTTTTTTAAATTTCGTCAATAAATAAATTATTCAATGATTCATTGTGGAGGTAGACCTGCTTCCTCCCCGACAACGACGCTAAAATGTTACTTCTCAAATTAGCAAGGGACCTAAAGGGGAATCCCTAAAGGGCAAATTCTAGGGCAAGGGAAACAAATGGAGACTTAGCCCACTATCACCTCAGCTAAGGCTCCCTTCTATTTATAGACTTTCACCGATGGGAGGAGACCTGGATTGTATGGAGTCACCAATGAAGGATAAGTCAATGGGTATGAGTGACTCAACTAAAACCTCTCCCAGAAGAATTTGAAGGATGGATCTTGCTTGCTCTTTAAGTAAGGTGTACTATGTATTCTAGGGAAAAGAAGAGAGGATTTGAGGGTTTGGTTTATGGGATAAGACTTGTGAAGGAGTTCCCCAATCCCTAAAATCGTTGTTAGTATCTCGAATGGTTCTTGAAGAATGATCTTTTAAAGGAATGGGACCACATAGGGCCAAGTAGACCCGATCTAGGGTATGAGGAAAGTATGTAGCAACCAATTATATTCTTACCCTAGACAAGGTGGTGGAAAGGTTCAAAGAAATAATTTCACTTGAAGATGTTGTTTTGACCCCATGAGGTACTAGCGTTGGGGATGGCAGGGCAAGTTTTGATCTCGGAGCTAGGGCTTAGCTTTTCTCCCAACTCCACTGTCGGAATGGCTTCAAAATTGGAGGAGAGCTAGAGTATAGGATAGCGCAAGAGATCCTAGGAGATTGAATTTTTTTGATGGATAGTTTCTCGGGAAATTGATGCCCTAGGTACCCTAATGTGGCTAGACTTGGGAGGAGGTGAAAGAATATGGTTTGTAGTGACCACCCTTGGTAGATCAGTGCCTTGATATTTGGGAGAATGGAGTCTATGTTGTGTATGAGTAGGATTTCTTGGTTCCCCGTCAAGGAGGCTTCAAGATCACTTCATTTGCCTTCTAGGTCAAGAAAAAGCTTCTTTGCAACTTTTATACTTCGATGTGCAATAGCAATGGCTTGTTAAGGTTGAATTTCTTGATAGAATTACCCCTAGCAGATTTCGCTCCTATTACGTGGCCCATACATTGAGAGATGCTATAATAGAGACAAATTCCACAAATTTAAGCAATAAATGCATGCATCAAATAGCCCTAGAACAACGAAAGTCCAAGTCCAACATATATGACAAAAGTAATCAAGAATAACATAAAAAAGCATGTACTTACATGTAATAGAGTATATCCAACCATTCACAATTGACAATAAAGAGGCTTCAAGAGAAGATAGACCAATATCCATACATCAAAACTAATCCATAAAACTCCAATTCATCCTCTAGAAAAAAGTGCAAAAATCTCAAGAGAGATAAGAGATCCAAACCAAACTGATGATGAGAAATGAACTCATCTCACTTGTACTTATACACAACTTAGGAGTTCGAATTACCCTCCTTAGCCTACATAAGCCCCAAAAATAAAATAATGTTCTAGTAATACAACTTTTGGTGACAAGCCCACCAAACTAGCTCATAAATGAAAAAGTAAGCATCTCAAGAGGTCAAATAATAATCTATGCATGTCGTAGGGCCCTCTAAGAGGCCTAATCCATGGGTGCCACAAAGAAGAATAGGACTCTCAAAGTAGTGGACGAGGGGTTGGACCCTTGTAATAACCTGTGGTGCTCCAAATGACATGTGGGGCCGCACAAGTGTCCTCATGGGTGTTCAAACAAATCGAAGATGCCTATAGATTGCATGCAAGGGCTAGGGTAATGGTGTAGGAGATGCCACATCATCGTGCATGTCCTAGATCATTTGCCAAGTGTATGGTGTAGATCTGGGGTCGGTTGGGCATGATGGATCAAGTGCATCCTCCTTGTCCAATAAGTGGACCATGAGCAATCTTTGAATGGCTATGGGGATCCATGGAGTGCAATTTGCCACTGTGGAGGCCCATGGCTCTCAACGCTTGCCCTACTTGTGCCAATGTAGCCCTCTGGAGGATTAAGACCCTGTACAGGGAGACCAAACCCCAAATGGAAACCATCTGCAATCCTGCATAAGATCCAATGCATCCCCTAGCTTTCCAATACAACAAGTCATTAGAGAAATCGAGTAAATGAGCTTACCTAATCATGGACCATAGGTGGAGACTTCATAATGGCCTGCCCTTCCATAATGGGCTTCGGGATGTGCCAATGTCTCTGAAACTCCAAATGGGCTTAACCAAGTACTCTATTAGGTGGTTTCTTCTTCCAAAGGGGATAATATTCAAGGTACATCCTTCAAAAGGTGGTGGCATGTGACAAATATGGTGAATGAAGTAGGGGATGCGAAGGGGCAGCCCTAGGTCACATGCTAGGGTGAAAGGGTAGCTAATAAGAGGGAAGCCCACACTTGGGTTTATAATCTATAGGAGGGAGCAATCATGGTACATGAGATGCCCCGACCTTGACTTTTCCACCTTTATTTTATGGCTTTTTCCTTTTTATGATTTTCTTTGATGGACTGCTCGGGGCTCAAGGGGTTAGAGCATGATGTGTAAGATATAGCAGTGAAGTCCCCCTTTTAAGGTGGGGTGGTTTATCGCCCACCAGGGGTTGGGACAATCATGGGTTCCTATATGATGAAGAAGGCTCATAGAACCTGTAGGAACCAGGGTGATGGCCATGATGATAGTGTAGAGCTCATGTATTGGCTTTTGCCCACGTGCTAAATGTTTTTGTCCCGAACATCTTTTGCATTTTGTGGTACTTTCCTGTTGAGTGTGGCCATATATGCTTTTAACTTTCTTTTCAGCTGCATCAACCTCCTGGCTTCTTTCCAGGCCATGACCCAAGGTGTGGATAAGGGGAAGGGGCAAGCTGATTGTATGTGGATCCAATGGAGGAATGTGGACCCAGGTAGGAAAAATGATGAATGGGGTAATAATGAATGGAAAGAGGGTCATATAAGCGGATAAGGGAGTGGGACCACGCAACCAAATCGGGGTTCCCCATGAAATACCATCCCTGGAACCAAATGGTTAGTAAAAGAGATCCCATGGTACTAGAATCCAAGGTTAATTCCTAAAAGGGGTTTAGGGGATAGAAGCACAAACCTAGCCCATTCTTTTTGCCAAATCCTCCCCATAATCCTTGGCCATTAGTGTTCATGATAAGCAAACTACAATACTAAATTTCCAAATGACAAGGCATACCTTTTAGATTCGGGAGGCCCACCTTCAAACATACGATCATGGCAGATGGGCGAGGGACCAGATGGCTGGCTCATGGAGAAAATGGCACAATGAGCTAGCTGGTGGCTGCAAGGGGTTGCCGACTGAGGACCATCTTGGAGAAAATTTTCTCCTAGGGATATTACCCACAAAATAGTGGGTAACAAGGACCAAATTTGCCAAACTTTCCTTTTCTCTTCGCCATGGCAACAAATGCTTGTGTTTGCTTGTTTGGTCCTACATCACTTTTTGCCTTTAGCCTTGTTTCTTCAATTTTGCATAGTGACCACACTTCATTGAATGGGTAAGCCTCTTTCTTTCCATAAATGTTTGATGTAAAGTTTCCCCATTCTTCTAGTAGTGCATTGAGTAATATAGTTATCATTTCCTTATTAGACCTTATTTCTCCCAACTCGTGTAGTTGGTCTCTAATATCTGACACCCTCATAAATTATGAGGCTATTCCTTCTTCTTTTGATATCTTCGTCTTGTAGAGTTCTTGTCTTAACGAGATCACTTCCCTTGCAGTGCTTATAGAGAATAGTTCTACAAGTTTGTCATATATTTATTTTGATGTTTCTAATTTTGATACATAGGTTATGAGGGGATCTTTAATAGATTCTATGAGAACCCTTTGAGCCGTTACTTCCCTTTTCATGTATTTTGCAAGAGCTTGAGCTTCTTCCTCTGGAGGTTTAGTGATTGATTCCTTAACATGATTCATGACTTCATTTTTTGTGAGGATCAAATCTGTCCTCTTTTTCCATGCAAGAAAGTTTGATGCCCCAACGAACTTGTTGCTTTCCTTGCAAAAAGACATTTTGATAGATTCAAATGTGGACATAAAGATACTTACTTGTGAAGATACTCCTTGATGAAAATATCTTCAACTCGTTGCCTCCTTGATTTTGATGATGATATTGATAGTGGAGGATGGCTTCTTGATAGAGATGTCTTCCTTCAAAAGGTGATCGTTCAAAGATGGGGGGATCACCTTGGTTTCTTGATGATGATGACAATACCTTTTGCTGCTTCCCTTGGATGTATAATCTTCAAGATGCTTCAAAGTCCTTCTTGCAGTGAAGGTAGGGTTTTTAAGATCTTCCCTTTCTTGAGTGAGGTTCCCCATAATGCTTTTAAGTGTAGAATCCTTCTTTGAACGAACTAAGGTTTGTAGGTTTTCTTCTACTTACTTTTTTCAAGATGATGATTTAATCCTTGTCCTTGTAGTGCCTTTGAGATGAGAGGCCCCTTTTGATGGTTGATGCTCTTGATGATCTTCTAGTGCTTCTGTACTTGAGCGTCCTTCTTTGAGCTTCCCTTGATTTGTCACCTTAGCTCTAATACCATGTTGAGAAATCCATTGGCAATAAGGTAGGTGATTTCTCTTCTTGATAACTGCTTGTGACGTGTTTTTACTTCACTTAGTTAGCTTATTCTTTCACTTATTATTATTAGTGTTCTCTGTCATCACTGTTAAATTATGGTATGTTCTATGCTTAGAGCAGTTTACTTCAAATCTTTTTATTAGCCACAGTTTAGCAATCACATGAACATAAAGTAAAGTGTAGATAGAACATTAAACGATCGACAGAAAACAAGCCAACACAAGAGACACAAGATGTGGCGGCTAGCCAGGGACAAACCCCAACGTGGGGAAACCCTTTGATCAATTCTTCTTTAATCTTCAATAGTTCAACAGAGAAACAATACGATTCAGAATTCTGTAATTTTATAACAGCAGCAGCAAACCCTAAATTAACGAAGTCAAACTTGGTCAAAACAGCCTTGGATTGACTTCTAGTCAACTTGTAGAACTCGGTCTTCAACAACTATCTTCAGCAGCCCAAAATAGTTCACAAACTTCAGTCAAACAACAGTCAACATCTGATCAAAGTATGGTCAAACTTGCGACAGTGCCTTGACAATCAACGCTAGTCAAAGGAGTGGTCAAACCTGGTCAAAAGTTTTGAACAAAATTGCAGCTAGCCTAGGAGAGGCTGCCCAACCCAATTTGCAGTCAAGAAGGCCTCCACGCTGGTCAACGCTATCCAATCAGCCCACTTGCAGCTACGTCAACCCAAGTCAACGCTACCCTAACCAGAAATCTGCGTCTTCCTTGTTCAGCCACATGTGTGAGAGAGAGGCTCATCTAATGCGTAGGAGAGAGAGAAGATGAGTGATGAGATGAGTTCATAATGACTCAACCTCATTTGTACTTATATGATTTGCTGGGCATTTGTGCCACAGTTGCTAGCCGACCTTGACAATTTATCAAGTAAATACAAATAAATTCATTTCTCCATAATTACTTGTCGGAATCAGATGATCTTTAGATCAATCCTACACCTCTCGACAAGAGGAATCTAGGAAAAATATCAGCTGCCATACATAAGGTGATCCACATGGAGTTTGGCCCTAGTTGCCAATTTTAACGCTCCCTCTCAACTAGGGAGAACTCCATCTCTGCTAATTCGTTTGACCGTCAGTCCTATCCCTGCCATCAAATGCACTGCCTTGCACTGCTTGGCTCTGCTCTGCTGAACTATGAAGAAGAAGAAATGATCGAGGATGTATCATACCATCCTCCACTGACCCGAACTCAGTCTTAGAGTGTGTCATACCACTCTCACTGATCCCAGATCAATGGAGGTCATCCTAACATAGGGAGTACGGTAGATACAACGATGCGTCCATCGATAGTACTACTAATGGTCCCTAACCCAATTTCCCTACTCCTTTGATCAGATGAGAGGTACTTCCCATGAGTCCTAGATTGCATGGGTAGGATGCCTCGACAGAAGAACTAATCATCCTGTCCATAGGAGAACGAATCATCCAGTCCAAGAGTCGCCACGAGAGAACTAATCATCCTAGCCCACAGGAGAACTAATCATCCTATCCCACAGTCGCCATGGGGTGTCACAGGGGAAGGTTGAACCTTTCACCTTGTACATAGCGCGCCACCAAGGGAGGGTGAGTCGCCATGTGGTCGCATGTCACTCCAAGAAGTAACCCGCGCCCCCTTGGAGCCCCCAAAGATCAATGTATGCGTCATACACGACCCTCATAAGAGGGTCTTTCAACGACACCAAGTTGTTCTCGAAAAGTCAAGAATTTGACCTTTCCCAGGGGCTTCGTCAAAATGTCGGTGACCTGTTCATCTGTACTGATATATTGAGCCTTATTACTCCCCGCTGCACCATATCCCTGATATAGTGGTACCTGATATCGATATGCTTGGAGCGATCATGAAATACGGGATTCTCTGATAAACAAATCCCGCTCTGGTTGTCACATAGGATCACGGTAGTATCCAATGTCAATCCAAACAGCTCACTAAAGAGCTTCCGTAACCAGACCACCTCACAAGAGGCCATACTAGCAGTAATGTACTCTGCCTTGGCGGTGCTCAAAGCCACCGACTTCTGCTTCTTACTCATCTAGGATATTGAGGCAGATCCCAAAGAGAAACAACACCCGGAAGTGCTCTCTTGGTCCACCACACTACTTGCCCAATCAACATCAGTATATCCATGTAGTCTCACATTTCCAACAGTGTATCTGAACCCATGAGTGATTGTGCCACGAAGCTATCTCAATAGATTCTTGGCAGCAATCCAATGTGTGTGGTGAGGCTCAACCATATGTTGACTCAATGTGTTGATTGCAAAACATATATCCGGACGGGAGTTCACCAAGAACATCAATGCTCCAATGAGTTGACGATACTCAGTAGCATTTTGTAAAATAGGTCCGGCATCACTACCGCTTAACTTTTTGAAGTCAAGCTCCATCGGGGTAGTCACGGGCTTGCAATCTACCATATCGAATCTCTCCAATATCTTCACCACATATTTTCCTTGAGATAGGAAAATCTCCCTTGGTTTTTGCCAGACTTCCAATCTAGGAAATAGTGCATCAGTCCTAGGTCCTTCATCTTGAACTCGGTAGCCAACTCCCTCTTACATTTGAGAATGAGAGGGTCTGCACCTGTCAGAAGGAGGTCATCAATGCACAACACCAGTATGAGAGGCTTGTCATCTTCAATCGTAAAGTAAAGGTTAGGGTCGAATTCACTCCTAGTGAATCCCAGTTTCATCAAGTAGCTATTGATTTTCTCATACCACGCTCAGGGTGCTTGCTTTAGCCCATAGAGGGCTTTCTTTAACCTACACACATGAGATTCTTGTTCATGAATCTCAAATCCTTCGGGTTTCTCCACATAGACTTCCTCTTTGATTGAACCATGTAAGAATGCAGTCTTGACATCCATCTGATGTAGGTTCCATCCTTGCGAAGTAGTAAGGGCTATGATTGAGTGAATGGTGGTATATTGGGCAACAGGAGCAAATATCTCGTCGTAGTCTAAACCTTCCTTTTGAGAGAATTCATGAGCGATAAAATGACCCTTATACTTTTCAGCACTTCCATCAGCGCCATGCTTTATCTTGTAAAGCCATTTCGAAGTGACAACGGTTTTATCCTAGGATCTGGGGACCACATCCCAAACATCATTTTTCATGATGGACTCATATTCCTTAGTCATAGCATCCTTCCAGACTTGATGCTTGACAACTTCTGCAAATGATGAAGGCTAATTTTGGATGATCATGCTCATGATGCTCAAGTATCCTTGATACCTGGCCGGCTTGCTTTCCCGGAAAGTCCCTCTAGGTGCAATGTGTCCTTCAACATCATCAAGTGCCCCCCTAAGCCATGAAGGCCTCTTCATAGAAGAGGAAGGCTCTTGTAGAGGGGGATCAATAGGATCCATAGGTTCTTCCACATCGGGCATCGTCTCATATTCCTTTTCCTTGGGTTTCCTGGTGTCGGCTTCTTTAGGTTCCCTTAGAGTAGGAAGATTGTCAACTTTGCTAAGAGCCATATCTTCATGGCTAATCTCGACTTCCCTTTGATCAGCGACATAGATTCTATAGCCCTTAGTATTTTCGCTATAGCCCACGAAGATTCCTTTCTTTCCAGATGCACCCAATTTATTCCTTTTCTCTTTCGTCACACGAAAATATACAGGACTTCCAAAAATCCTAAAATGAGATATGTCAGGTTTCTTACCAGTGAACATCTCTTCGGGAGTCTTGGAACCCAATGCTTGATGAGGGCATCGGTTTTGCACATATACAACGGTATTCGCAGCTTCGGCCCATAGAAACTTCAGAAGTCTTTGATTATGGAGCATAGCACGGACAACTTCCACAATCGTATGATTCTTCCTTTCCGCCACACCATTTTGCTCAGGAGTATATGGTGTTGTATTTTCCCTCTTAATGCCAACCTCTTTGCAAAAGTCACGGAACTCATTGGATTTATACTCAGTCCCATTATCAGTCCTTAAAGTCTTGATCTTCTTTTTGGTTTGATTCTCGATCAAGGCTTTGAAGTGACGAAACCAAGAGAACACTTCATCCTTCTTTTTCAAGAAGCATATCCAAGTCTTGCGAGAATAATCATCTGTAAAAGTGAGGTCATATAAATATCCTCCCAAGGAGTTCACAGACATCATACCAGATATGTCTAAGTGAACCAACTGCAATATATCGGAGGTCTTGCTTTGGCTTGAGGGAAATGGTCCCCTTTTGAGCTTTCCTAAGGCACATTCCGGACATACACCTTCTTGCTCTAATTTAAACTTGGGTATCCTGGTCACCATTTTTCTCACACTGGGTAGAGCTTTATAATGAAGGTGAGCAAACCTCTGATGCCATAGTTCGGACTGAAGAGATGTGTCACAAGACATGACAGCTAACGGACTTCCTCTGACCTGATATAATGAATCAACTCGAAACCCAAGAGTGAAAACATCTTTAAAGTTCTTTTTCCATACATGTACCTTGCCATCGATGAAGGCCACCTTGTAGCCTTTGTCTTCCATTGCCGAAATGGACACCATGTTCTTTTTGAGATCAGGTACATATAGGACTTCTTGTAAATGAATTGTATTTCCCTGATTCAATTGAAGAGTGACATTCCCTACGCCTTTCACGGGATATTTTGAGTTGTCCCCAAGAACAATTTCCAGGTTGGTCTCCTTCTCTATCAGATTAGAGAGAGCTTCTTTGTAACCAGTGAAGCGCCTTGAGGCACCACTATCAATAAGCCAATTTCCCAGCGAGTCCGTGGGAGTAGTAGAGAGGGGCGCTAGTAGATAATATTCATCTTGCTTATTGTTAACAACGTTAGATTCATACCTAGAGTTTCTTGCCTTCTTGAAGGGTTGACCTCTTCCTTGATTTCCAACATGCCTTTTACCTTTGCCATTGGACCTGCCATTCCTTTGATTGCGTTGAAAGTGATTTTGATCATCGTCATGGTGTGAGTCTCTTTTATCAGGGCAATCCCTCGCATAGTGGCCCATTTTGTTGCAATTGTAACATCGTCCTTTTCTTCCACCTTTCGGTCCGACCTTTCCTTTGGATTTAGCCTCGGAATAGTTTCTTTTTTTAGCATGAGAAGAAAAGGTAGAGGGATTGCCTTTAAGTGCGGACATTTCTTGCTCTTCCATCCTTGTTTCTTCTTGAATGCATCTTGCCATCAATTCCTCAAATCCAAGAATTACATTATTGTTGAGAAGAGTAGTCCTGAATATATACCATTCAGGTGGCAGCCCTTCGAGAGTTGTGATAGTCATTTCCCTGTCAGGAAGTACTTTCCCAATAGATAGGAGATCATTCTTGATCTTGGTGATCCTTAAGAAATATGCTTGCATACTCTCATCTTTGCCCTTCTTAATTTCCTTAATCTTATTTCTAAGGAACAAAACTTGATTTGCATAATTAACTTTAAATAAACTCACCAGTCTATCGTAGATTTCCTTGGAGGTGGTTAGCTCGGAAACATAGGCCACCAGGCGCTTGTCGATAGAGTCTCGGATGATCTTCTTTGCTTTGACTTCTCCCCTGGTCCACTTGTTCCTTGCAGCAACGGATGCATTTAATGGAGGCTCAACAATTCTGCCTTTCACATGGTCCAACACTTCCTGCTCTTCTAATGTCAGATCGAGAGACATCTTCCATCCATGATAGTCAGACTTCTCACAGAGTTTGTCTTCAGTGGGGAAGTGTGACTTCTTTAAGATTTCTTCAACAACCTTCGGTGATTGCTCTAGCTCTTGCTCTTGCTTGGGCTTTGTCTTCACCTCAACTCCGATACCATGTTAAATTATGGTATGTTCTATGCTTAGAGCAGTTTACTTCAAATCTTTTTATTAGCCACAATTTAGCAATCACATGAACATAAAGTAAAGTGTAGATAGAACATTAAACGATCGACAGAAAACAAGCCCAAGACAAAAGACATAAGATGTGGCGGCTAGTCAGGGACAAACCCCAATGCGGGGAAACCCTTTGATCAATTCTTCTTTAATATTCAATAGTTCAGCAGAGAGAAATAGTACAATTCAGAATTCTGTTATTTTAAAACAGTAGCAGCAAACCCTAAATCAACAAAGTCAAACTTGGTCAAAACAACCCCGGATTGACTTCTAGTCAACTTGAAGAACTCGGTCTTCAACAACTATCTTCAGCAGCCCAAAACATTCCACAAACCTCAGTGAAACAACAATTAACATCTGATCAAAGTCTGGTCAAACCTGCGACAGCTCCTTGACAGTGAACGCTGGTCAAAGGAATGGTCAAACTTGGTCAAAATTGCTGAACAGAACTGCGGCTAGCCTAGGAGAGGCTGCCCAACCCAATTCGCAGTCAAGAAGGCCTCCACGCTGGTCAACGTTATCCAATCAACCCATCTGCAGCTAGGTCAACCCAAGTCAACGTTGCCCTAACCAAAAATCTACGTCTTCCTTCTTCAGCCATACATGTGAGAGAGAGGCTCATTTAATGCATAGGAGAGAGAGAAGATGAGTGATGAGATGAGTTCATAATGACTCAACCTCACTTGTACTTATATGATTCGCTGGGCATGTGTGCCACACATTTAGTTGTTGGCCGACCTTGACAATTTGTCAAGTAAATACAAATAAATTCATTTCTCCATAATTACTTGTTGGAATTGGATGATTTTTAGATCAATCCTACACCTCTCGACAAGAGGAATCTAGGAAAAATATCAGCTGCCATAAATAAGGTGACCCACATGGAGTTTGGCCCTAGTTGCCAATTTTAACATTCAAACAACTACCAAAGCTTCAAGAACAATGAGACAATAAGACACAATATGTAGGCTATCAGCTAGGGCCAAAACCTCCAACTGAAAGGAAAACCAACAAGAATTCTTCTTCTTATAGAGTCTTCAATTGACCAATTCCAAGACCCTCAAAGACCATGTCAAACCTTGCTTCTAGCAACTTCTGCAAATTTTTACTTCCAACAACTTCTTCTGCAATTTCTACCTCCCAGTAGATTCTTCTGCAACTTCGATCTGCCTAGAAAAATCTTCTGCAGAATCCCTAACCCTTGCATGTGTGAGAAATGATGGTGTGATCTTGTTCCTTTCTCCTTCGCTTGGGTAGATTCTCTCTTATGGAGAATTCGGCTTGTAAAATAGCTCTTCTTGATGACCTAACTTCACTTCTGCAACTTGGCTTTACTGCAACAACATGAACCCTAATTCCTTCGCACGTGTGAAGAGAAGTAGCCTAGAAACAATCCCAAAAACTCAATTTTCTCTTCCTCCTTTGTCTTCTCCTTCACACTCTTTTTCTTTCTTGTGATCAAACTTGTGTGAGTGACGTGTGCCCTTGAATGAGGCCAAGTCCTTCCTTATATAGGCTTTCTTGTCCATGATTTGAGGCTGACTTGCATTTGTCTCTAGGCCGACTTGATCACTGCAATTTGACAAGGTCTTGGAGGGTCCTTTGACTTGACTTTGACTCAAATAATTTTTCTTACGATATGTAACATGCCCTAAAAGGGTCTTTCATACATGACAATGACTCATAAGCCCTAGGGTCTTTCATACATGACAATGACTCATAAGCCCTAGAAGCTCTCAATGGGAGCTTTAACCTATAAAATAAATTCCTCTTGAGCATGAAATCCATGTCTCAAGAAAACAATAATAAATTTATTTTTCTCATTACATCCAATACTTAAAATCATGATTACATATGTCATTAAGACCAAACCTAGTTACATATTTCAACACAATATTCAAATCAATGTGCTAGAATGTTGCCCATCAATTTCCCTTTATAATCTCTCATTCACAATAAATGGCCAACATTAGAAGTTTTCTTGTCCCAATCAATGACTAAGATCGTCTTAGAAACTTTCAAGAAACTTCTAGAGGCAAATCGACTTTATTTCAACTAATGCCAATTAATTAACCAATTTTCTTAAGTTTTAATTTATGAAGTATTTAAAAATCACTAACTAACTTAATTAAGACATTTTCTCTAGGTGGAACTTAGGAAAAATTACAAGGGCTTAGAGATAATTCATTTTTCCGTGTTCTTAGCCTCAGTGACACCTCTCAAAGCTAGAACCCGTCTGAGCTACAATATTTAACAATGCACTAAGTGTTATTTTGGTTATATGCACTCTTGCTATATATATGAGAAACTTTGCATATTTATGTAAAATTGTTTGGATTCATATGGATGCATATGAATAGATATGTTTTTTTTTATATTTATGTATTTTTTGGTCGATCGTTTTTTTCCAAGTTTCGGTTCTGTTCCTGATTTTGGGGTCAACTGGCTCGACTACCAGTATGGTTCTGATAACGTTGCATATGAATAGATCATATGTAGCTCATCAACAATTGGCTCACTAAGAACAAACACGTCACAAAGTGGGTGTTCAACTTGAATGGGGAGAGTAATGACTTTTTCTTACAACCAATTAAGCTACACCCTATTAGTACAGCTTTACCTTTATCTCAGTATGTATTGTACGTTTAGAATAAAAATCCGCATCATCATTTTATATGTTTGAATCCTCTGGCATAATTGATGTGCACAACCCCTTGTGTTGTTAATGAATTCAAGAATGTCCAATGAAAAATATAGAATAATCAGTGGTGGAATATCGAAATTCTGACTTCTGCTAGCCTCCACTGTGGCCAACAAGGCAAGGCATGAAATGGATATAATGACATCCAACAGGGCCTTATGTTCAAAATCCTCAAGTGAAAAGAAAATCTAGAATTTCAATTTAGCTTAGAAAACAGTCACTGCTTGTGATGTTTATTGGAGGAAAAGGTCACCTTTTTATACAGTTCTGCGAGTATTTCACAGTTTAAATACCATTCCCACAAACTATCTGATCCAGTTAACCCCAATATCCCAATGTTTATTGATGGCAGCTAATTTTCACAGGAAAGATTTATTTTTAACCTCGATTCTTCATCTTTACTATCAAATTCCAGGATAGGGTTACTGCTTGTGGCAATGTGGAAAACATTGTTTCAGTTTTTTGATATGTAGTGAGTACAGTACATCAAATTATTTCAGCTAAAGATGCCCTGTGATTGTGCAGAACCCTCAGAAGTCGAGGGATAGATGATATTGCTGCTCTCTGCTCAAAAGAACAAAGGTATACATTGTACAATAGTAATTATTATCTCTGAGAGCTTTCTTGTCTTCCCTTTTACCGGATCATGCAAGGATTCACATCTACTAACTCCATTTTCCTATTCACTTTTTCCCTTGTTATAGCCCTTGTAATCCATTGTAATAATAGCTGATATGTTTGTGGTCCTTGGATAATGTTTGCTATTACATTCCTTTGGGGCATTCATCAATTTTACATTGACTCGATTTGCTAGACTTTCAATCAAGAATGCCCTTAGTGTTAAAGGACACCCATTCTATGTGCATTTTTCTGCCAAATTTGTTTATTTGACCTTAAAGTTTGAAAATTAAGTTGCAGTTCAGAACAATATGCCAGCAAAATATTTCTGTCTTTTCATTTAATTACATATGCAACTTACTTTTGTTTGTGATACATTCCAGCACCTTTAGTACATTGCCATTATTGAAGATACGTTTTCTTGGTACAAAAGATTAGATGTTTTAAATTGCACTGTTAATAATCACTGGTTTCAGAATTGTGAAGCCAAGAAGTGTTGCCACTTGTCCTATCTTCTAACATTGTATTAGTTTCTTATCCTGGTCTTACTGACTTTAAATTAAACATTTCACATTACTGAGGATGCCTGGAAAAGGACTTCATGGATGGCATCTGGAAGTTCATTTTACATGGTTGAATTCTTGCAGCAACACTGAGAGCTTTCCCTTCTAAATCTTGTTGCTAACTTACCCAATATGTTAGAGGACTAGATGACCACATTTAGATTTAATGCTGTTATGAAATAGGATAAATTATCACGGCTAAACCACAAGTAGGAGATGCTAAACCAGCGACTGCAATAGGATTTCTGTTTGTAAAGATTCGGAATTTTTGACACTTTGGAGCTCCCCTTGGTGGGTGTTTGGGGGTAGCTCCCTCGAGGAGAAATTTTTGGAAATATTGCCTTGTAAAATATTGTAATTTCATAGTCAATCTGGACCATCCATCATTAGGTCACATATTTGACGATAGATGTTATGTTAGGGTTTTTTGCCCCTTTTATGAAGGAATTGTATTGTGGTTGTGTATTATTTTGAGAGAGCATTGTAACGAAAAGGGAGGAGACTATGTGAGAGAAGAGGAGGTTGTAGTGGATGTGCCGCAGGTTGTAATTTCTTTGTTTTTGTTGGATGGAATAAAATGAAGGACTGGCTATTTCTTCGTGGATGTAGCCCAAATCAAGTTAACCACTCATATTGGTGTCTCCATTGTATTGTTTCACTCTATATTTTATTTCCGTATTCATTTTGATTTTATTGCCTTGTGATTTTATTCCTAACAATAACCACATCTAACTATCAACACATGTGAGAATATTCATACAATGGCTTATAGATGCTCCATATGTTGCACAAAACACTGATGTGGGCATCTTATTGATCCTGAGGCATAGTGCAGAGATCCCAATGCAATGACATAGATCCCAATAAAAGTGACATCAATTCCGATGTGGGGAGCTCACCTAAAATGATGCCTCAAGCTTCAAAACAAGTCATTAGGTTGCAGTGTGCACATTAAGTTATTCTCTTCTAACAACATCTTAAGATAGGTAATTTTTAAATTGTCTAATTTTACCATGCTGGGACAAGTTCAACCCTATGACATGTGTCAATTCCTAGGACAAAGAATTTCCCAGGTTACTTGGTTAGAAATAGGTAAAATGATGGATAATTAATGGAAAGAGGAGAGGAAACCTTATGTTTTGAATCCTCAATGTAATATTTCATGACGTAAAAGGTCTTTAAATTGGTCCAAGTAGACTTTTTGAGCTATAAATTTTCCTTTCTTGTACTTGTAAGCCTTTGGGAGAGAGGTTTACTTAGAATTACCACCTTGGCACCTTTTGTATTACCCACTTTGCATTTTTCTTAGATTTTTCCTAGTTTTTCTTTAAATATGCATTTTTAGCATAGGACTTTGGGGCTGGGCCTTTTCAATGAAGTGGCATAGCCTAGCTTTATTATTTTTTAATTTTTCCTTTTACGTTCTTTACCTCTAGCCATTTTTTTGGCTTTATTTAACTTTGGCTTGCATTGTTCTGCATTTATACCTTGTTAGATGACATTTGATAAGTCAAACATAAGTGGGATTTTTTTATGAATGGGATGATAGTGAAAGTGAAATAATGGAAAATGTTAAGTATGGTTAGGATATGTGGTATGCTACTCAACTAGATCATTAGTAATACAATTTGGCCTAAGTCAAGAGAACACTTGTCTATGGATAATTATGTTCTCCCATTGTACACAAGACAAAATAATAAAATATTCATTGTCAAGATGAGTTATGAGATCATACCCAAAGTTTATTATTTTCATGGCAAGGTTAGAAACCATCACACCACTTCTAAGCAAGGAACTCATACATGAAGTTATAGCTCATCAACTGAGAAGATTCTGCATGAAATACCATCTACAAGCACATATGAGCTGATATACCATGGTAGAGTCATATGAACTGATATACCATGGTAAATTCATCTGAAAGGAACTATTGGATGATGTAAGGCCGATTGATCTAGTATTTGATGCAAGAACTAGAGGAACATGTTTGAATCTGTAGATATGAGCAGGAGATCTCATTGAGCAGTATCAAACTTCAGTGTACCCCTGATAGGGTAGTTTGGAAGTAGCTGCTGTTGAGTAGGAGAGCTCATCAAGTAGTATCTGTTGAGAAATCTATGGCATTCAATGTTAACAATTTCGCTGCTTGATAATTGCTTGTGATATACTTGTTCTTTAGTTACTTATGATCTTTCACTTTGTTAGTCTATTAGTGTGTTCTTTTTCATAAAGACAATTACCAAAATAAAGACAAGTGATACAAAATATAGGCTTCTCCAGCGAAGGCCAAAACCTCTCACCTCTAGAGAGGAAAACCCAATAAAATCCTTCTTCTAAACCTTCAATTGATAAGTACAAACCATGACACTGACCCTTGACTCTAGTATCCTCTTCAAGAACCCTGTCACCAACCTGGTCTTCCTTTTCCTTCCTTCTCTTGCTCCTTCTAGAGAAACTCGGTCTCTACTTCTTACGTTGCACCTTCACAATTTCCCTAGAGAATCTCGGTCTCTAGGTCTTTTAGAGAAATTTGGCCTCTACTTCTCTATTCAAGAGGATTCCTTCCTTCGCTATCCCAGAAGAAACCTATTCACTGCCTCCCAGAAGATTCCTTCTTCACTGCCCCAGAAGATTTTTCTGCCCCAGAAGATTCTGCTGTCCCAGAAGATATCTATTCGCTTCCCTAGAAGATCCTACTTCGTTGCTCCAGAAGATTCTACTTTGTTTGCCCCAGAAGATTCTTCCTTTGATACCCTAGAAGAGTGTCCTTTTCTCTTTAGAGAAAACCCTTTCTCTCTGCCTCTTTTTCCCACTTCTTTCTGTGCTTCTTTGCTAGAAAATGAGTTCGAACTTTATGCTTAGAATGGAGGCAAAGTTTCCCTACTTATACCCCTCTTCTCTAGGTCTTTAGGCCGACTTGATAGTTAGATGTAGGCTAACTTGTTCTGGCAGCTCCTTCAATGTTTGTAGGCTGACTTGAAGAGGTTTGGTGACAAATTCTTTGGAGGATACTTTACATAGACAATATGGCCTTTTACAAAGTGTAACATGACTTCATTTCCATGACAATGACTCTTATATTTTATGATTAGATGACAAATAAATCCTAAAGACTCTCAATGGGAGTCTTGACTCAAAAACAAAATCCTTGCTCATGAAACCTATGAAGCAAGTCAATATAATAATTTCATTTTTCTTATTTACATTTCTTTACATAAAATCATAATTACATGTCATTATGAAGACCGAACCTAGTTACACCTTTCAACAATCCCTCTTAACTAGGGAGGTATTCATAATGGTACCTTGGACTTGTTAGAGAATCTAGGGCAAAGTAGTGTTGTGATGATTCTCCGAGACTTGATAACAATTTGTGAAGTCTTTTTACTTTTCTTGTTAGCTTATTCTTCTTCTTCCTCTTATTAGTGCATATGTGTGTGCTTCATCAAACTGCTATCAAAACAAAAATAACAAGAACACAAAATTTGGCTCTCTACCAGGTACAAATCCTCTCCACTCTTGAGAGGAAAACCCTTTGTAAGATTTCTCTTATTGAAGCTTCTTATTTGAACAACTGCTAAACCCTAGACCCTTGACTAGGATATCCTCCAAGCATAAGTCAAATCC
>APFE030552930.1:0-30914 GCA_000404065.3 Pinus taeda
TTGTTATGTTGGCTCTGATTATGTTATGACCCCTTAGACTCCTATATATAGAAAGGAGGTCTTTTCATTTGTATAATCCAAGAATTGTTCATTTATGTAATGTAAAGGAGGTTGCCCCCTCGAAGAGACTGAATTCTAAGGCGTTAATCTATCTTTTCTTGAGCTAGTTTCATAACACCTCCACTCATATATTGCATTCCCTAGTTCAACGCTAAGATTGTCAACTTTTCATCTTTCCTTCTTTATTTGTGCTCTAGAGTTCTCAATTCACATCTATTTCATTTTCTATCTCAAATAATGTTGCCACCTCTTACTTCTTGGCTTCAATTTTTCATCTCTATTGTTGTCCCCTCTTGCGTATTTGGTTCAGTTTTTTGGTCCTGGCTTCATTGAATTTGAACTCTCTTTCCTCCACTAGTTGATCTCTACCTTTGCCACCTGTCCTTCCTTGTCCTTTTCTCAACTTCACTAGCTTCTCAACCTCATTGAGATTTGCTATTGTTATCGTCTCCTTGTATGTGGCAAGCCATTTACTTTTATGTTGTAGGCTATGTTACGAAACTTTAGCAGCCCCTAAGGAGGGAAAGGCTATGGGTCAAAGAGGTAAACTAAGTGATAACAATGGGACGATGTCCCACAGTCACAACAACGAGTGTCCTCGGCTCTTTAGGGACTTTTCATGATGTGAGGAGTCCTAGTAGATAAATAATCATCTTTAACTGATGTTCTAGGGTTTGAGGTATTGGGTGATGAGGTAGGACTTCCTAAGGTCTGTTCAATGTGATAAATGGCACTTTAGAAGGGTTTTAGCTCCTTATAAGAGACCTAGAAGAAACTTGCAAGTGATCTAGGGTTTTGTGACCTATCATTTCTCTTCTAGAGTTTCTTTCTATGAAACCACCAGTGTAGTTGATAAATTGAGCCGTTTGATATCTGCTCCCTGAGCCATCTATAGATTATTTTATGGATATATTTTTCTATTCTTAGGAATTTTTGAATAATAAAAAATAAGGACAATTGTAGAATTTAGTAAAAAGAGATGGTTGCTTGGTGGAATAAGGAGTGTGCCTTATTTCCACTAGGTCTATGGGGTCAAATCGATGCGCCTCTTGAGTTGGTTGATCAATGATTGTGGATTATGGTCGGAGGTGGAACCCCATAAGTTAAATAAGCTCGCGCCTAATTAATAACAAGTTTTGAAACCAAGCCCTACTAGAAAGGATTATACTCGGGGAAATTCCTTCAACAAATAGATCAACTATGATGCAAAATAATCTGAATCACTTGGTGAGGAGCACTAGGGCATGGCTTAACAAGAAGAAACAAACTCTACCTTACATCAACAATAGAGATGTGCGAGTAAAACCCTAGACATCCCGTAGCAAGTGACCAAGCTTCCTTTCAAATGGGTTGATCTAGTTAGTTTTTGTAATATTCTTTAGTTATCCACAATTCTGCCTAAGAAATATGTGAAATCAAACAAAGAAATATAATTCATGATGAACACCAAAGATTTCATGAAAATGTTTCACATTATGGAAAACCAATATCAAAAATTCACAATGATTTGCAAACGAGGGAGATTTCTCTATTTATAGGTTAGGATCTCAACATCCTTCCTCCTCTTGATTGAAAAAAGAAGTGACTTTTCATGCACAATATGCTTGACGATTAAGTCAAACTACAAGTTATTTCATTACATTACGTGAAACTGATAAACAACCTACCAATTAGAGGTTAGTTTTGACAAAAGGAGGTCTGATTTGACCTATGGGTAGAACGTTCCATCAAGAATAGCTTGACATTGGTTGAAAAATTAACTTGAGTGCTTAGGAAGTAAAAAATTGCACTTTGTTTGCACAATGTTGCTTGAATGAGGACGTTGTGCTTTCCAACGGCTAGTATAATGTGGACAACCTTCCTTTGCTTGGTGCAAAGATTATTCAAAACATGCTTTTAGGCTACTTACTTGATTTTGACTCGAAATGTACCTTGGATTGCTTGGAGACTTAAATGACCTTCTGTTTTGCCTCAACATTCCTCCAAATTGACCTCTACATGGTCCAATGGGTAGAAAGGGTAGAGGAAACTCCTTGTCTGGATCCATTTGCCTGCTTTTTGTGTGGTTTAAGGCTTGAACTTTCTTGCACATTAGTTTCCCTTAGTCTATGATGTGTCCTTGACTTGCTTTTACATCTTGCTTACTCAACACATTTTCCATGTTACCTCTTTTAACTTCATTCTTGCACCAGGAGAATTCACCTCGTTTTGAAGGTACCTAAAATATGTAAATGGGACATTAAAGGCAGCGTTAAGAGTGCCTTGATTTGAATTTGATTACTCTTGAGTTGGAGGTCGTAAGCTATTTTTCCATTGCCTTGAGGTTGTGGGTCACTGCATTAGGGATCTCCAATGCATCGCAAACTTTGAGACTTACATGAAAAATGATGGTCATAGCCAAAGAGGTGTGCATACATATGGATATGGTTGATTTGGGGAACAAAGAATGCATTGAGATAATGGGAAAGTGAGGGGAAAAGTACAATAAGTGATCACCTTTATAGGGCTACTCAACAAGGGCTCCCATAAATCATCAGTCATAGTAGAACCACCTCCTGATGTTCACATATCACCGTAAGAGATAAGATTGTTGCATGATGCTTTCTTTCGCATACTATTCTTCTCTTTTCGCCACCCATGGAATGTTGAATGAAATCGTTTCCTTCTAGTACTAACCTTTGTCTAGTGGCTTGTGGATTAGACTAGCCTCATAAGGTTTCCATAATTAATATGCTCTTCCAAGTTGAGTGATGCTCTGCTTTTGGGAGGGACCATTGTGAGAGAAACCTAGGCCTTACGTGGTGAGGTTTTCTGAAAAAATAATAGCACCCCCATTCTTACTTTTAATAATGAACCTTGTTTCCTATATCCTCTCTCTTTGTTTTTTTTGCTTTCCTCCCTTTTCTACATCACCACTAATGGGTATCTCTTGGTCGTTTTCTCATGTAGTGCCTGACTTGTGATGGCTTATTCTTAGATGGGACCAATGACACTGCCTCTCCATTGCCTATTAAGGAATTTGGTCTTGGTTGTCGCATCCTATAGACTGCAGCTATGGGATCACATCTGCGTTACCAAAATCTAGTAGGCCCTAAGGAGGGAAAGGCTATGGGTCAAAGCGGTAAACTGAGTGATAACAATGGGACGATGTGCCACAGTCACAACAACTAGTGCCCCCTACTCTTTATGGACTTTTCATGATGTGAGGAGTCCTAATAGATAAACAATCATCTTTAACTGATGTTCTAGGGTTTTAGGTACTAGGTGATGAGGTAGGACTCCCTAAGCTAGGCTCAATGTGTTAATATGGGACTTCAGAAGGGTTTTAGCTCCTTATAAGAGACCTAGAAGAAACTTGCACGTGATCTAGGGTTTTGTGAACTATCGTTTCTCTTCTAGGGTTTCTTTTCTGTGAAACCACCAGTGTAGTTGATACGTTGAGTCGTTTGATTTCTGCTCCCTGAGCCATCTATATATTATTTTATGTATATATTTTTCTATTCTTAGGGATTTTTGAATAATAAAAAATAAGGACAATTTCATAATTTAGTAAAAAGAGATGGTTGTTTGGTGGAATAAGGAGTGTGCCTTATTTCCACTAGGTGTATGGGGTCAAATCGATGCTCCTCTTGAGTTGGTTGATCAATGATTGTGGATTATGGTCGTAGGTGGAACCCCATAAGTTAAGTGAGCTCGTGCCTAATCAAAAACAAGTTTTGAAACCAAGCCCTACTAGAAAGGATTATACTTGGGGAAAATCCTTCAACAAATAGATCAACTATGATGCATAATAAACTGAATCCCTTGGTGAAGAGCACTAGGGCATGGGCCAACAAGAAGAAACAAACTCTACCTTACATCAAGAAGAGAGATATGCGAGTAAAACCGTAGACATCCCTTATCAAGTGAACAAGCTTCCTTTCAAATGGGTTGATCTAGTTAGTTTTTGTAATATTCTTTAGTTATGCACAAATCCCCTTAAGAAATTTTCGAAATCAACCGAAAAATATAATTCATGATGAACACCAAAGATTTCATGAAAATGTTTGACATGATGGAAAATCGATTTCAACAATTCACAATGATTTGCAAACAAGGGAGATTTCTCTATTTATATGTTAGGATCTCAACATCCCTCCTCCTTTTGATCAAAAAAAAGAAGTGACTTTTCATCCACTATATGCTTGACGATTAAGTCAAACTACATTGGTTGAAAAATTAACTTGAGTGCTTGGGATGTAAAAAATTCCACTTTGTTTGCACAATGTTGCTTGGATGTTGTGCTTTCCAACGGCTAGTATAATGTGGACAACATCCCTTTGCTCGGTGCAAAGATGATTCAAACCATGCTTTTAGGCTCCTTGCTTGATTTTGACTCGAAATGTCCCTCAGATTGCTTGGAGACTTAAATGACCTTCTGTTTTGCCTCAACATTCCTCCAAATTGACCTCTACATGGTCCAATGGGTAGAAAGGGTAGAGGAAACTCCTTGTCTGGATCCATTTGCCTTCTTTTTGTGTGGTTTAAGGATTGAACATTCTTGCCCATTGGTTACCCTTAGTCTATGATGTGTCCTTGACTTGCTTTTACATCTTGCTTAACACATTTTCCATGTTACCTCTTTTAACCTCATTCCCTCACCAGGGGAAGTCACCTAGTTTTGAAGGTACCTAAAAGATGCAAATGGGACATTAAAGGGGGCGTTAAGAGTGCCTTGACTTGGATTTGATTGCTCTTGAGTTGAAGGTCGTAAGATATTTTCCCACTGCCTTGGAGGATGTGGGTCACTGCATTAGGGATCTCTAATGCATCACAAACTTTGAGACTTCGATGAAGAATGATGGTCGTAGCCAAAGCGATGTGCATACATATGGCTATGGTTGATTTCAGGAATAAAGATTGCATTGAGATAATGGGAAAGGGAGGGGGGCAGTAGAATAAGTGATCACCTTTATAGGGCTACTCAACAAGGACTCCCATAAACCATCAATCATAGTAGATCCACCTCCTGATGTTGTCATATCACCTTAAGAGATAAGAATGTTGCATGATTCTTTCTTTCTCATACTATTATTCTCTTTCCCTGACCCATCGAATTATGAATGAAACCATTTCCTTCTAGTACTAACCTTTGTCTAGTGGCTTGTGGATTAGACTAGCTTCATAAGGTTTCCATAATTAATATGCTCTTTCGAGTTGAGTGATGCTCTGCTTTTGGGAGGGACCATTGTGAGAGAAACCTAGGCCTTATGTGGTGAGGTTTTCTCAAAAAAATAATAGCACCCCGATTCTTACTTTTAATAATGAACCCTGTTAACTGTATCCTCTCTCTCTGTTTTTTTTGCTTTCCCCTTTCCTTGGCTACATCACCACTAATGGGCTTCTCTTTGTCGTTTTCTTAGGTAGGGCCCGACTTGAGATGTCTTATTCTTAGATGGGACCAATGACAGTGCCTCCCCATTGCCTATTAAGGAATTTGGTCTTGGTTGTTGCATCCTATAGATTGCAGCTATGGGATCACATCTCTAACCATTGCAACAATTCTTTCTTCCACTCGTCTATTTCATTCCCTAGTTCAGTGCTAAGATTGTCAACTTTTTCATCTTTCCTTCTTTATTTGGGCTCCAGGGTTCTCAATTCTCACCTCTTTCATTTGCTATCTCAAATAATGTTGCCACCTCTTACTTCTTTGCTTCAATTGTTCATCTCTATTGTTGTCCCCTCTTGCGTGTTTGGTTCAATTTTTTGGTCCTGGCTTCAGTAAATTTGATTTCTCTTTCCTCCATTAGTTGATCTCTACCTTTGCCACCTGTCCTTCCTTGTCCTTTTCTCACCTTCACTCGCTTCTCAACCTCATTGAGATTTGCTATTATTATCGTCTCCTTGTATGTGGCATGCCATTTACTTTTATGCTGTACGTTGTGTTACCAAAATCTAGTAGGCTATATGGAGGGAAAGGCTATGGGTGAAAGAGGTAAGCTAAGTGATAACAATGGGATGATGTCCCACAGTCACAACAACTAGTGTCCCCAGCTCTTTATGGACTTTTCATGAAGTGATGAGTCCCAGTAGATAAACAATCATCTTTAACTGATGTTCTAGGGTGAGGTACTACGTGATGAGGTAGGACTTCCAAAGGGAAGCTCAATGTGATAATATGGCACTTCAAAAGGGTTTAGCTCCCTATAAGAGACCTAGAAGAAACTTGCATGTGATCTAGGGTTTTGTGAACTATCGTTTCTCTTCTAGGGTTTCTTTTTGTGAAATCACTAGTGTAGTTGATACATTGAGAAAGGATTATACTTGGGGAAAATCCTTCAACAAATATATCAACTATGATGCAAAATAATCCGAATCACTTGGTGAGGAGCACTAGGGCATGGCTCAAAAAGAAGAAACAAACTCTACCTTACCTCAACAAGAGAGATGTGCGAGTAAAACCCTAGACATCCCGTAGCAAGTGACCAAGCGTCCTTTCAAATGGGTTGATCTAGTTAGTTTTTGTAATATTCTTTAGTTATCCACAAATCCCCTTGACCTAGAAGAAACTTGCACGTGATCTAGGTTTTTGTGAACTATGGTTTCTCTTCTTGGGTTTCTTTTTGTGAAACCACCAGTGTAGTTGATACATTGAGGCGTTTGATCTTTGCTCCCTGAGCCATCCATATATTATTTTATATATATATTTTTCTATTCTTACGGCTTTTTGAATAATAAAAAATAAACTGCAGAATTTAGTAAAAAGAGATGGTTGTTTGGTGGAATAAGGAGTGTGCCTTATTTCCACTAGTTCTATGGGGTCAAATCGATGCTCCTCTTTAGGTGGTTGATTAATGATTGTGGATTATGGCCGGAGGTGGAACCCCATAAGTTAAATGAGCTCGTGCCTAATCAAGAACAAGTTGTGAAACCAAGCCCTACGAGAAAGGATTATACTTAGGGAAAATCCTTCAACAAATAGATCAACTTTGATGCAAAATAAACAGAATCCCTTGGTGAAGAGCACTAGGGCATGGGCCAATAAGAAGAAACAAACTCTACCTTACATCAAGAAGACAGATGTGTGAGTAAAACCCTAGACATCCCTTAGCAAGTGACCAAGCTTCGTTTCAAATGGGTTGATCTAGTTAGTTTTTTAGTATTCTTTAGTTATCTACCAATCCCCTTAAGAAATTTTAGAAATCAACCAAGAAATATAATTCATGATGAACACCAAAGATTTCATGAGAATGTTTGACATTATGGAAAACCGATTTCAACAATTCACAATGATTTGGAAACAAGGGAGATTTCTCTATTTATAGGTTAGCATCTCAACATCCTTCCTCCTTTTGATTAAAAAACAAGTGACTTTTCATCCACTATATGCTCGACGATTAAGTCAAACTACATTGGTTGAAAAATTAACCTGAGTGCTTGGGAAGTAAAAAATTCCACTTTGTTTGCACAATGTTGCTTGAATGGGACGTTGTGCTTTCCAACACCTAGTATAATGTGGACAACCTCCCTTTGCTTGGTGCAAAGATGATTCAAACCATGCTTTTAGGCTCCTTGCTTGATTTTGACTCGAAATGTCTCTCAGATTGCTTGGAGACTTAAATGACCTTTTGTTTTGCCTCAACATTCCTCTAAATTGACCTCTACATGGTCCAATGGGTAGAAAGGGCAGAGGAAACTCCTTGTCTGGATCCATTTGCTTGCTTTTTGTGTGGTTTAAGGCTTGAAATTTTTTGCACATTAGTTGCCCTTAGTCTATGATGTGCCCTTGACCTACTTTTACATCTTTCTTACTCAACACATTTTCCATGTGACCTCTTTTAACCTCATTCCTGCACCACTAATGGGTCTCTCTTGGTCGTTTTCTCAAGTAGGGCCCGACTTGAGATGGCTTCTTCTTAGATGGGACCTATGACCGTGTCTCTGCATTGCCTATTAAGGAATTTTGTCTTGGTTGTCGCATCATATAGACTACAGCTATGGGATCACATCTCTAACCATTGCTCCAATGCTTTCTTCCACTCGTCTATTGCATTCCCCAGTTCAACGCAAATATTGTCAACTTTTTCATCATTTCTTCTTGATTTGTGCTCCAGAGTTCTCGATTCTCACCTCTTTAATTTGTTATCTCAAATAATGTTGCCACCTCTTACTTCTTGGCTTCAATTGTTCATCTCTATTATTGTCCCCTCTTGCATATTTGGTTCAGTTTTTTGTTACTGGCTTTAGTAAATTTGATCCCTCTTTCCTCCACTAGTTGATCTCTACCTTTGCTACCTGTCCTTCCTTGTCCTCTTCTCACCTTCACTCGCTTCTCAACCTCATTGAGATTTGCTATTGTTATCGTCTCCTTATATGTGGCAAGCCATTTACTTTTATGTTGTAGGTTGTGTTACCAAAATCTAGCAGGCCCTCAGGAGGGAAAGGCTGTGGGTCAAAGAAGTAAACTAAGAGATAACAATTGGACGATGTCCCACAGTCACAACAACTAGTGTCCCCGGCTCTTTATGGACTTTTCATGATGTGAGGAGTCCCAATAGATAAACAATCATGTTTAACTGATGTTCTAGGGTTTGAGGTACTAGGTGATGAGGTAGGACTTCCAAAGGGAAGCTCAATGTGATAATATGGCACTTTAGAAGGGTTTTAACTCCTAATAAGGAACCTAGAAGAAACTTGCACGTGATCTAGGGTTTTGTGATCTAAGGTTTCTTTGTGAAACCACCAGTGTAGTTGATACATTGAGTCGTTTGATCTTTGCTCCCTGAGCCATGTATATATTATTTTATGTATATATTTTTCTATTCTTAGGGATTTTTGAATAATAAAAAATAAGGACAATTGCAGAATTTAGTAAAAAGAGATGGTTGTTTGGTGGAATAAGCAGTCTGCCTTATTTCCACTAGGTCTATGGGGTCAAATCGATGCTCCTCTTGAGTTGGGTTATCAATTGTTGTGGATTATGGTCGGAGGTGGAACCCCACAAGTTAAATGAGCTTGTGCCTAATCAATAACAAGTTTTGAAACCAAGCCCTACTAGAAAGGATTAAACTTGGGGAAAATCCTTCAACAAATAGATCAACTATGATGCAAAAATAAGCCGAATCCTTTGGTGAGGAGCATTAGGGCATGGCCCAACAAGAAGAAACAAACTCTGTAAAGACCAGAAAACTGAAATACAAGAACCGTAGTAATTTTGAATACATACCTGAACTGTTGTGTGCTGATTTGCTGTCTGCTCCTGTTCTCCTGCTGCTTCCTCTCGTTCAAGCTCATTCGATTGCCGGGAAACCAATTCCTCCCAGCCAATCCAGCAAGCTCCTCACTGAAGCTCACTGCCCCCGTGCCCAGAACCTCAGGTCAATTTAAGCTCTTGCTTCCTGGTTTTTCTCACTCCCCTCTCCTGTCCCCTCCTCGGCTCAGTCCAACGGTTTTTTATATTAGCAGGCTTGGTGGTGGCCGTCTTCCAGCGTACGGCCACCGCTCTTTCTCCTCCCGACACCTCCCTGCATGTAAAATCTCCTCCTGAGATATTTATCCTTCTGATAGGTTTGGTTGATGCGCTCTGTATGAGGGTTTAAGGTTTTATCATTTTATTACCTTAATGAAATTTTAGGTTCTATTTTTATAAAACTCAATTCTTTTTGTATTTATTATAAAGTTTATTTTATGTTTAATTATTTATTATATACTTTAATTTTTTTATGAAATTAAACTTAATATATTATAAAGTTTAACTTTATATTTATTTATAAGATTAATTTTATATTCATTTTTAAGTTTAACTCATATTTTATATATTATATATATGTTTATTATATCTACTTTAATATAAGTCTAAACTTTACATTAATTAATTAGTTTAAATGAGTCGTTACATACACTCCCCCTTCGGAAAACTTCGTCCCGAAGTTAGAGTTTAGGTTTAAGGTTTTAATGGACATATCCTGCTCCATCCAAGTTCCCAATCTATTCTAAAATCAACCTATCCTTCCTAATCTCTTCCGCTCCCATCCTATCCGTCCTCTACTGGAGTATGCCATGACGTCAGTTTTACTGACCCAACCATGCATAAACTCTAAGGTGAAAACGTCGGTTATACCGACCTGATTCCCAGTAGGCATTCGACAGTCATCATCACATGTATAGGGGAGCGTGACTCGCACAATCCTCCCATGACTCCAGGGTTCGAAGGATAAACGGTGGGCAACACCTCCACACCTCCTAGTAGAACTTAGGGTTAACACCCTATCATAGAATCACTTGGAGCTTTAATTGTTCTGAGGTTCTGTCATCACGTGGTCATCCCGGCAATCGGATCATATTCTTTTACCTGCACTTATACACTCACTCATGCATTCGGAAAATGTGCATCAGCATATTCAAAATAACTCATGTATTGTTCACATATGATACGACCGTATAACATAATTTTTTTTACCATTTTCTATGCATGTCTTTTGAATTCGATCTAAAATGTATTCATTTCCTGAGTCCTATTCCATTGATCATATTGACATGTAACAATAAAACAATTTACGATATCTTAATTTCTATTAGAAGTAAAACCCTTTAACTGGCTTAACTTTCCTTTGACAACTATAATTAATAAAATGAACCACATATATCATTTTGGTATCCATGTACCAACAAAAGTTAAACATATATTATGTCACAAAATTTCACATTTGTTTATAATCATTCAAAAATGTTTCTGGGTCTCTGATTGCAGTGAAGTAAAATATATACAAAACATAGTTTAAAGTCCTTCAAAATTGACATAGTCTAGGGTATCTTTGACATATGTCTTTTGTATTTTCCCAAGTTGCAGATCCAGGACTATACTTGTCCCATTGGACCTTAACTTGGTCCACCAGACGGTTCCTGAGCTGTCGAACCCTACGTTCCAGAATACGTAAAGGTTCGACCGATATGACTCCCTCGTCCGATACCTGAAGATTCCACTACAGTGGATTGATGTGCTGCTTGGTCGTGGTCGACCACTTCATGAATTCGATGATTACCTCGGTTGTCTGAATTTGGTTCCTTTCCAGTCCTATGCAATATATTCAACGAAGCTTCGGGGCAGTCCCGTTTAAAGTGCGGTGCCCCACATCCCCAGCAATTAAGTGGTGCTGACCCTCTTGAGTCAGGGCATGAATTCCTAGAGAACGAGCTTCGTCCTCTCGTGTTGATTCCTCTCTAATTTCTTCCTCCACTAGCGGTCCTTTGAGATGCCCAGGGATTGTTGTTTGATGATCCTGCGGCTATAGTGTTCACTGCCATGGGAGCTCTCGTCCCTATATTTCTTGGGGTAAACCTGTTACCATAAGGTGGCCTCGAGCTACCTCCTCTGAAGAAATTCCGGGGAGTCTTTCCTGGAAATCTTGATTGGACAGGCCCTGCTGGCCCCAAATCCCTTTTGATCCCTAGGTGCTCTTCTGCATAACGACCACATTCGACTGCCTCGGCTACTGATGATGGCTTCCACATGCTTACCAAGGTTCTGATGCGAGGATTTAACCCAAATATGAAGCGTTCAGCTTGACGTTCATCCAGTCTAAGTAGTGAATGTATTTTACAAGCTCCATAAACCTTATCTCGTACTCTTCCACCGTTTTATTTCCCTGAATTAACGTATGAAAGGCTCTTACTTGCTGTTGTTGAAAGTATGGAGGTAGATACTTTGCGCGAAACCTTTCCTCAAATAGTTCCCAAGGGGCATTATCTGATGTAAGGTGTAGCTGCTTTTCCAGATTTCTCCACCAAATCAAAGCACTTTCCTTTAGTTGGAACACGGCAATTTTTGTTTTTGCCGAAGACGAATATTCTCTTAACCTAAAGCATCTATTCATTCCTTCCAACCATGCTTCAGCGCGTTCACCTGCTCGACGTCCTGAGAATTTTGGGAGTCTGATTTTCTGAAGCTCCCTAGAGATGTCTTCTTCCGATCTTCTGGGCTCAAAATTCTTTGGTTCTGCTGAACCGGTAGCCAAATGTTGAGATTCCTCTTTGGTTTTAGCCTTAGTGGATTCTTTTAATGTCTCCAATAAGGCTTCCAAGGAGTTCATTATCACAGTCAACTCTGGCACTGGGGCGATTGATGTTGAGAACGGTATAGGTGGAGACGATGGGGACGATGATGGCGACGGTGGCGGCATTAATGGTGGTGATGCTGCCCGATCACGTCGTCGTCTCTCATACGTCTTTACCATTGTAATGGTTCCTGAACACATAATAAAATTTTATCAAAATTTTGAGGTAGACAATCGAATTTTAACACGTAAATTTCTTTTGCGACTTCACATTCATAAACGGGTATAGTTTTGCTATTTTTACCCGCTAGGTGGATCTTACTGGTACCGAGGTCAAGGAGGGTGGTCTCGCGACCTCCTTGTCCTAATGCAAATAATGCAGAGGTGTATAGTTATTCATTCCTAAGGTGAGACATCTAACGTTTATTACTGGCTTGTATATCACTTACATTCTTGTTTAGGATAATTACACTCTCAAAGAAGATGCAACAATATATAGGAACCTCAGCAACATTCAAAGCATGACCAAAAATTTTAAACCATAAAAACAGATAAACATCATTCCATAGAAACGTGCTCAACTAGAGAGAATCTTGTTTATTATGCTTTCAAGACAAAGCATTCCTTAAAGAGGGCAGAAATATTACAGACATAGTAATATGATAAATGACAATTCTTGGCAATCCTTTATTGTGCCATTTTAGGACTGAACAAACTCATGTCATATGCAATATACTATATAGAAGATGCTAACAAAACATACTGAAAGCTAAAACTATAGTGTGATGGTGCCATTTTTCGAAGCACAGTTAGCAACAAGAATTATATCTGTTGTATAGGTTTCATCCCTAAATTTGAACCTTAAATGGTTGACGAGGTACCCACTGGTCAAAATAGTCTGTGTAAACTAGCATGGACTTGTTTCAAATAGTTGACACGATATATGGATAAGTCACTCTATATATTTAAGGTTATTTGTATACCACTGAACTGATCTTTGTGCCTAATGAACTTGCAGTGGATATACACCACCCAACCCACAGGTTTGATTCTCTCTCAAGATGCTTTACAAGAATCCTGACCATCAACAAAATTTAACTGAGTTTCACATAAATTGCCACTCTCTACATGCTTATATGATAAGATAGGTGTTGTCAGTACATGACTATCCACACTCAATAAAATGACCTCCAAATTACCATTTGGAAGATCCATATTTTGTAATTATAAACACTATTGCCAGGAAGGAGAAAAGCATCAGTTTGTGGGGTATTTCCTACAGAGACATCTTAAGTGCCCTAGATTCTCTTTATTGAGAGCACTGAAGCCTCTCTATAACAGTCCCAACCATTGTGTTAACCTCCACCTTGGTATTTAGTTTAATTGGTGCATATTTCTCTCTGGAGTATTGACAAAATATGTTATGATGGACGTTTCAAATCACCAATAGACGCTGGGATAGGTACTGAGAAGTTGTCATGGAAAGGTTGCTGAGTATTTGTAGTGCTAACTAATGAACAGTGAATGCAGCAGTGAAATTGTCCCCCCCGCAATATATGCTATTTATTCCAAGGCTATATCGTTTAACTCACAACCTATCTAAATTGATGACATGCAGAAAATCAAGAATCAATGACATACCCAGATTCAAACGATGTATGTTTTTGGTCTTAGATTCACCACAATCAATCCCAAGTTGGGTTGCTAGTCCCGCAACATACAAAACTGCATTAATCCCACTGAACTAAAGTAAATTGTGATAAATATTTATATATGCTGGGCTTGATGGTATGATTTCACAGATGTCAAAGTGTGTTCTTCTTTCCGTAGTGAAAAGTAGTCACGGCGGTCATCTCATCTCCCTTCCCAAAGCACACACACAACACAATGTATAAGCAGTATTTTAATACATGTTGGCCTTTTCCGTTGATGTATATACAATGAGTATACATCAATCATGTGTCCATGTCCGAAAGTGAATATACATTTTGTGGATAATCATGTGTCTATGTTCGAGTGTGAATACACATTTTGAGCTTTTTCACTGACGTATATACAATTAGTATACATCGATCATCTGTGTGGCGAGCGTTTGAGGAATCATTGCTGAACTGCAATGTTTTGTGCCGTTACGCCTATCGTTATCCAAACTAAAAAGCAGCAGTGTCGTCAGAGACGTCTACACAACTCGCATATACATAACAGACAGGTATGTATCTGTGGAGGTCGGGCAGAATCCAGGGCATGAACCAAGGAAATTATTGATTATTGGAAACTAGCGCACTTGTTATCTCACCCAACCAGCCACGCGCGAACCGTACTCGGGAGAGTGGTTCCACTTGTTTTATCCCCACTTCCACTATAAAGATATCCACCTTTAGAAATGGCTAACGCATGAACCCCGCTATACCGCCAGTCTCTATGCGCGAACTAACCCCTAACTTCGAGACTCGGACACCTAATACTCGTAAAAACGTCAGATTTAGACGGCACGTCCAGCGGGCGGTGATGAGAAATTGCACAGAATAGAGGCTGCAAGTTTCCTCTGTAACTCAGTTCGATATTAACTCTGAAACTGTTGCGAATCGCTCACATACCTCGAAATATATTTATCACGGAGACGCCCCATGATTTTTTTTTTTTTACCTCGCGACGCACCACCGGTCACTTGGATGCCAGTAGTTTCACGACAAAATTTTTAGGAATGTCATTCGATAAATAGAAAGGCATTAGTCTAACAACACAGAAAAATACAGCCCGAGGAAATTTTGAATTTGAAAAACCGTTAAATAGTTTTTTTTTTTCGATCTTTCTTCCTAATTAAACGTGAGGCATTCTCGATCTTTCTTCCTAATTTCTAGTTGAAATTTATAAAAAAGTTTTTAATGTTTTGCGATTTCATTATGTCGGCGTTGCCCAAGTTTCGGTATAATATCCTTGTGATGTTCAGTGTAGGCAACTAGTGATCATCGGCAGAAAGATGAAGCCAATGCAGACTGTCCTGCTCAACTGCGTCTTTGATCATTTCGTGGATGTACGTCAACAGATCCATATGATTACTAGAAGCTGGACGCGTTTCTCGAAACTGTTGGGGACCTTCTATAACTAGGAGTTGGTTGAGGTGAAATAGGGATACACGCAAAGCCTCACAAGCGTCCTCCACAACGCCAATGCGATCCTCGCTCTCAAAATACTCACTAGATAAATCACAATTTGAACGAATGCTACCACCACGTCTTTCTGCATCTTGAGAATCAGTTGGCCATTTTCTTCTATAAAATTACTACGAATGAAGGCATCGGGAATCCGAGCAAAATTTGTGAGATCAGTTGACGAAAGAGCCACAGCTTTTGCATCATTAAGGTGTGACAAAATGAAATCTAGATGTTTGGGTTCCAGACTTTGAGCTATGAGCGAGAGAAGGCAAAGGCCTATAGGTTGTAAACTTGTAGTCCTTCGATTGAAAATTCTGAAGTAAAAATCCAGTAAACTGATTACGCAGCCACTCGTTTTCAAGTTTCAACTCGAATATTCTAGGGCCTGTAAGATCCCGAGGGTTTGAACACTGGGCTCTGATACCATGTGTAAAGACCAGAAAACTGAAATACAAGAACCATAATAATTTTGAATACCTACTTGAACTGCTGTGTGCTGATTTGCTGTCTGCTCTTGTTCTCCTGCTGCTTCCTCTCGTTCAAGATGATTCGATTGCCGGGAAACCAATTCCTCCCAGCCAATCCAGCAAGCTCCTCACTGAAGCTCACTGCCCCCGTGCCCAGAACCTCAGGTCAATTTAAGCTCTTGCTTCCTGGTTTTTCTCACTCCCCTCTCTTGTCCCCTCCTCGGCTCAGTCCAACGGTTTTTTATATTATCTGGCTTGGCGGTGGCCGCCTTCCAGCCTACGGCCACCGCTCTTTCTCCTCTCGACACCTCCCTGCATGCAAAATCTCCTCCTGAGATATTTATCCTTCTGATAGGTTTGGTTGATGCGCTCCGTATGAGGGTTTAAGGTTTTATCATTTTATTACCTTAATGAAATTTTAGGTTCTATTTTTATAAAACTCAATTCTTTTTATATTTATTATAAAGTTTATTTTATGTTTAATTATTTATTATATACTTTATTTTTTATGAAATTAAACTTTATATATTATAAAGTTTTAACTTTATATTTATTATAAAATTTAACTTATATTCATTTTTAAAGTTTAACTCATATTTTATATATAGAGGTTTATTATATCTACTTTAATATAAGTCTAAACTTTACATTAACTAATTAGTTTAAATGGGTCGTTACAAACTCTACCTTACATCAACAAGATAGATGTGCGAGTAAAACCCTAGACATCCCTTAGCAAGTGACCAGGATTACTTTCAAATGGGTTGATCTAGTTAGTTTTTGTAGTATTCTTTAGTTATCCACAAATCCCCTTAAAAAATTTTCGAAATCAACCAAGAAATATAATTCATGATGAACACCAAAGATTTCATGAAAATGTTTCACATTATGAAAAACCGATTTCAACAATTCACAATGATCTGGAAATGGGGGAGATTTCTCTGTTTATAGGTTAGGATCTCAACATCTTTCCTCCTTTTGATTGAAAAAACAAGTGACTTCTCATCCACAATACACTTGACGATTAAGTCAAACTACAAGTTATTTCATTACATTACCTAAAACTGAAAAGCATCCTACCAATTACAGGTTAGATTTGAGAAATGGAGGTCTAAATTGACCTAAGGGTACAAAGTTCCATCAAGAATAGCTTGACATTGGTTGAAAATTTAACTTGAGTGCTTGGGAAGTAAAAAATTCCACTTTGTTTGCAAAATGTTGCTTGAATGAGGACGTTGTGCTTTCCAACGGCTAGTATAATGTGGACAACCTCCCTTTGCTCAGTGCAAAGATGATTCAAACCATGCTTTTAGGCTCCTTGCTTGATTTTTACTCGAAATGTCCCTCGGATTGCTTGGAGACTTAAATGACCTTCTGTTTTGCCTCAACATTCCTCTTAATTGACCTCTCCATGGTCCAATGGGTAGAAAGGGCAGAGGAAACTCCTTGTCTGGATCCATTTGCCTGCTTTTTGTGTGGTTTAAGGCTTGAACTTTCTTGCACATTAGTTTCCCTTAGTCTATGATGTGTCCTTGACCTACTTTTACATCTTGCTTACTCAACACATTTTCCATGTTACCTCTTTTAACCTCATTCCTGCACCAGGGGAAGTCACCTCATTTTGAAGGTAACTAAAAGATGCAAATGGGACATTAAAGGGGGCATTAAGAGTGCCTTGACTTGGATTTGATTACTTTGAGTTGGAAGTCGCAAGATATTTTTCCACTCCCTTGGAGGATGCGGGCCATTGCATTACGGATCTCTAATGCATCACAAACTTTGAGACTTCCATGAAGAATGATGGTCATAGCCAAAGAGGTGTGCATACATATCGATATGGTTGATTTGGGGAACAAAGATTGCATTGAGATAATGGGAAAGTGAGGGGAAAAGTACAATAAGTGATCACCTTTACAGGGCTACTTAACAAGGGCTCCCATAAATCATCAGTCATAGTAGATCCACCTCCTAATGTTCGCATATCATCGTAACATATAAGAATGTTGCATGATGCTTTCTTTCACATACTATTCTTCTCTTTTCTTGACCCATCGAATGCAGAATGAAATCCTTTCCTTCTAGTACTAACCTTTCTCTAGTAGCTTGTGGATTAGACTAGCCTCTTAAGGTTTCCATAAATAATATGCTCTTCCAAGTTGAGCGATGCTCTACTTTTGGGAGAGACCATTGTGAGAGAATCCTAGGTCTTATGTGGTGAGGTTTTCTGAAAAAAAATAATAGCAGCCCCATTCTTACTTTTAATAATGAACCATTTTTCCTATATCCTCTCTCTCTGTTTTTTTTGCTTTCCCCTTTCCTTTGCTGCATCACCACTAATGGGTCCCTCTAGGTCATTTTCTCAGGTAGGGCCCGACTTGAGATGGCTTCTTCTTAGATGGGACCAATGACTGTGTCTCTCCATTTCCTATTAAGGAATTTGGTCTTGGTTGTCGCATCCTATGGACTGCAGCTATGGGATCACATCTCTAACCATTGCTCCAATGCTTTCTTCCACTCGTCTATTGCATTCCCTAGTTCAACGCGAAGATTGTCAACTTTTTCCTCTTTCCTTCTTTATTTGTGCTCCAAAGTTCTCTATTCTCACCTCCTTCATTTGCTATCTCAAATAATGTTGCCACATCTTACTTCTTGGCTTCAGTTGTTCATCTCTATTATGGTCCCCTCCTGCGTATTTGGTTCAGTTTTTTGTTCCTGGCTTTAGTAAATTTGATCTCTCTTTCCTCCACTAGTTGATCTCTACCATTGCCACTTGTTCGTCCTTGTCCTCTTCTCACCTTCACTCGCTTCTCAGCCTCATTGAGATTTGCTATTGTTATCGTCTCCTTGTATGTGGCAAGCCATTTACTTTTATGTTGTAGGTTGTGTTACCAAAATCTATCAGGCCCTTAAGGAGGGAAAGGCTATGGGTCAAAGAGGTATACTTGTATTGAAGGTACCTAAAGGATGCAAATGGGACATTAAAGGGGTCGTTAAGAGTGCTTTGACTTGGATTTGATTACTCTTGAGTTGGAGGTCGCAAGCTATTTTTCCACTGCCTTGGAGGATGTGGGTCACTGCATTAGGGATCTCCAATGCATCACAAATTATGAGACTTCCATGAAAATGGAGGATGCGGGTCACTGTATTAGGGATCTCTAATGCATCACAAACTATGAGACTTCCATGAAGAATGATGTTCATAGCCGAAGAGGTGTGTATACATATCGATATGGTTGATTTGGGGAACAAAGATTGCATTGAGATAATGGGAAAGTGAGGGGAAAAGTACAATAAGTGATCATCTTTACCGGGCTACTCAATAAGTGCTCCCATAAATCATCAGCCATAGTAGATCCACCTCCTAATGTTCGCATTTCACCGTAAGAGATAAGAATGTTGCATGATCCCTTCTTTCACATACTATTCTTCTCTTTTCCTGACCCATCGAATGCTGAATGAAATCCTTTCCTTCTAGTACTAACCTTTCTCTAGTGGCTTGTGGATTAGACTAGCCTCATAGGGTTTCCATAATTAATATGCTCTTCCAAGTTGAGCGATGCTCTCCTTTTGGGAGGGACCATTGTGAGAGAAACCCAGGCCTTATGTGGTGTTTTCTCAAAAAAATAATAGCTCCTTATGATAGACCTAGAAGAAACTTGCACGTGATATAAGGTTTTGTGAACTACCGTTGCTCTTCTAGGGTTTCTTTTTGTGAAAGCACCAGTGTAGTTGATACATTGAGCCATTTGATCTCTGCTCCCTGAGCCATCTATATATTATTTTATGTATATATTTTTTTATTCTTAGGGATTTTTGAATAATAAAAAATAAGGACAATTGCAGAATTTAGTAAAAAGAGATGGTTGTTTGGTGGAATAAGGAGTGTTCCTTATTTCCACTAGGTTTATGGGGTCAAATCGATGTCCTTTTGAGTTGGTTGATCAATGATTGTGGATTATGGTCGAAGGTGGAACCCCATAAGTTAAATGAGCTCGCGCCTAATCAATAACAAGTTTTGAAACCAAGCCCTACTAGAAAGGATTATACTTGGGGAAAGCCTTCAACAAATAGATCAACTATGATGCAAAATAATCCGAATCACTTGGTGAGGAGCACTGTGGCATGGCTCAACAAGAAGAAACAAACTCTACCTTACATCAACAAGAGAGATGTGTGAGTAAAACCCTAGACATCCCATAGTAAGTGACCAAGCTTCCTTTCAAATGGGTTGATCTAGTTAGTTTTTGTAATATTCTTTAGTTATCCACAAATCCCTTTAGGAAATCCACTAGTTGATCTCTACCTTTGCCACCTGTCCTTCCTTATCCTCTTCTCAGCTTCACTCGCTTCTCAACCTCATTGAGATTTGCTATTGTTATCGTCTCCTTGTATGTGGCAAGCTATGTACTTCTATGTTGTAGACTGTGTTACCAAAATCTAGCAGGCCCTTAGTAGGGAAAGGCTATGGGTCAAAGAGGTAAACTAAGTCATAACAGTGGAACTATGTCCCAGAGTCACAACAACTAGTGTCCCTGACTCTTTATGCACTTTTCATGATGTGAGGAGTCCCAGTAGATAAACAATCATCTGTAACTGATGTTTTAGGGTTTGAGGTACTAGGTGATGAGGTAAGACTTCCCAAGGGAAGTTTAATGTGATAATATGGCACTTCAGAAGGGTATTAGCTCCCTATAAGAGACCTAGAAGAAACTTGCACATGATCTAGGGTTTTGTGAACTATCGTTTATCTTGGTTTTCTTTTTGTGAAACCACCAGTGTAGTTGATACATTGAGCCGTTTGATTTTTGCTCCCTTAGCCATCTATATATTATTTATGTATATATTTTTCTATTCTTAAGGATTTTTGAATAATAAAAAATAAGGACAATTGTAGAATTTAGTAAAAAGAGATGGTTGTTTGGTGGAATAAGGAGTGTGCCTTATTTCCACTAGGTCTATGGGGTCAAATCGATGCTCCTCTTGAGTTGGTTGATCAATGATTGTGGATTATGGTCAGAGGTGGAACCCCATAACTTAAATGAGCTTGTGGCTAATTAATAACAAGTTTTGAAACCGAGCCTTGCTAGAAAGGATTATACTTGGGGAAAATCCTTCAACTAATAGATCAACTATGATGCAAAATAAACCGAATCCCTTGGTGAGGAGCACTAGGGCATGGCCCAACAAGAAGAAACAAACTCTACCTTACATCAACAAGAGAGATGTGCGAGTTAAACCCTAGACATCCCTTAGCAAGTGGCCAGGCTTCCTTTAATAAACCAAATCCCTTGATGAGGAGCACTAGGGCATGGCCCAACAAGAAGAAACAAACTCTACCTTACATCAACAAGAGAGATGTGCGAGTTAAACCCTAGACATCCCTTAGCAAGTGGCCAGACTTCCTTTAAAATGGGGTGACCTAGTTAGTTTTTGTAGTATTCTTTAGATCCACAAATCTCCTTAAGAAATTTTCGAAATCAACCAAGACATATAATTCATGATGAACACCAAAGGTTTCATGAAAATGTTTCACATAATGGAAAACTGATTTCAACAATTCACAATGATCTGCAAACGGGGGATATTTCTCTATTTATAGGTTAGGATCTCAACATCTTTCCTCCTCTTGATTGAAAAAACAAGTGACTTTTCATCGACAATACACTTAACGATTAAGTCAAACTACAAGTTATTTCATTACATTACCTAAAACTGAAAAACATCCCACCAATTTGACGAAAGGAGGTCTGAATTGACTTAAGGGTACAACTTTCCATCAAGAATAGCTTGACAATTGTTGAAAAATTAACTTGTGCTTGGGAAGTAAAAAATTCCACTTTGTTTGCAACTTTGCTCAATGTTGCTTGAATGAGGACGTTGTGCTTTCCAACGGCTAGTATAATGTGGACAACCTCCCTTTGCTCAGTGCAAAGATGATTCAAACCATGCTTTTAGGCTCCTTGCTTGATTTTAACTCGAAATGTCCCTCAGATTGCTTGGACACTTGAATGACCTTCTGTTTTGCCTCAACATTCCTCCAAATTGACCTCTACGTGGTTCAATGGGTAGAAAGGGCAGAGGAGACTCCTTGTCTGGATCCATTTGCCTGCTTTTTGTGTGGTTTAAGGCTTGAACTTTCTTGCACATTAGTTTCCCTTAGTCTATGATGTGTCCTTGACCTGCTTTTACATATTGCTTACTCAACACATTTTCCATGTTACCTCTTTTAACCTCATTCCTGCACCAGGGGAAGTCAGCTCGTTTTGAAGGTACCTAAAAGATGAAAATGGGACATTAAAGGGGGTGTTAAGAGTGCCTTGACTTGGATTTGATTACTCTTGAGTTGGAGGTCACAAGATATTTTTCCACTGCCTTGGAGGATGTGGGTCACTGCTTTAGGGATCTCTAATGCATCACAAACTTTGAGACTTCCATGAAGAATGATGGTCATAGCCAAAGAGGTGTGCGTACATATCGATATGGTTGATTTGGGGAGCAAAGATTGCATTGAGATAATAGGAAAGTGACGGAAAAAGTACAATAATTTATCACCTTTACAGGGCTACTCAACAAGGGCTCTCATAAATGGTCAGTCATAGTAGATCCACCTCCTAATGTTTGCATATCACCGTAAGAGATAAGAATGTTGCATGATGCTTTCTTTCGCATACTATTCTTCTCTTTTCCTGACCCATCGAATGTTGAATGAAATACTTTCATTCTAGTACTAACCTTTCTGTAGTGGCTTGTGGATTATACTAGCCTCATAAGGTTTCCATAATTAATATTCTCTTCCAAGTTGAGCGATGCTCTGCTTTTGGGAGGGACCATTGTGAGAGAAACCTAGGGCTTATGTGGTGAGGTTTTTTCAAAAAAATAATAGCACACCCATTCTTACTTTTTATAATGAACCCTTTTTCCTATATCCTCTCTCTCTGTTTTTTTTGCTTTCCCGTTTCCTTGGCTACATCACCACTAATGGGTCTCTCTATGTCGTTTTCTTAGGTACGACTCGACTTGAGATGGCTTCTTCTTAGAAGGGACCAATGACCATATCTCTCCATTGCCTATTAAGGAATTTGGTCTTGGTTGTCGCATCCTATAGACTGCAACTATGGGATCACATCTCTAACCATTGCTCCAATGCTTTGTTCTACTCGTCTATTGCATTCCCCAGTTCAACGCAAATATTCTCAACTTTTTCATCTTTCCTTCTTTATTTGTACTCCAGAGTTCTCGAATCTCACCTCTTTCATTTGCTATCTCAAATAATGTTGCCACCTCTTACTTCTTGGCTTCAATTGTTCATCTCTATTGTTGTCGCCTCCTGTGTATTTGGTTCCGTTTTTTGTTCTTGGCTTTAGTAAATTTGATCCCTCTTTCCTCCACTAGTTGATCTCTACCTTTGCCACCTGTCCTTCCTTGTCCTCTTCTCACCTTCACTCGCTTCTCAACCTCATTGAGATTTTCTATTATTATCGTCTCCTTGTATTAGTCAAGCCATTTACTTCTATGTTGTAGGCTGTGTTACCAAAATCTAGCAGGCCCTAAGGAGGGAACGTCTATGGGTCAAAGAGGTAAACTGAGTGATAGCAATGGGACGATGTCCCACAGTCACAAGAACTAGTGTCCCTGGCTCTTTATGAACTTTTCATGATGTGAGGAGTCCCAATAGATAAACAATCATCTTTAACTGATGTTCTAGGGTTTGAGGTACTAGGTGATGAGGTAGGACTTCCTAAGGTCTGCTCAATGTGATAATAGGGCACTTTAGAAGGGTTTTAGCTCCTTATAAGAGACCTAGAAGAAACTTGCACGTGATCTAGGGTTTTGGGAACTATCGTTTCTCTTCTAGAGTTACTTTCTGTGAAACCACCAGTGTAGTTGATACATTGAGCTGTTTGATCTCTGCTCCCTGAGCCATCTATATATTATTTTATGTATATATTTTTCTATTCTTATGGATTTTTGAATAATAAAAAATAAGGACAATTGCAGAATTTAATAAAAATAGATGGTTGTTTGGTGGAATAAGGAGTGTGTCTTATTTCCACTAGGTCTGTGGGGTCAAATCGATGCTCCTCTTGAGTTGGTTGATCAATTATTGTGGGCCTAATCAATAACAAGTTTTGAAACCAAGCCCTACTAGAAAGGATTATACTTGGGGAAAATCCTTCAACAAATAGATCAACTATGATGCAAAATAAACTGAATTCCTTGGTGAGGAGCACTAGGGCTGGCCCAACAAGAAGAAACAAACTCTACGTTACATCAACAAGAGAGATGTGCCAGTAAAACCCTAGACATCCCTTAGCAAGTCACCAAACTTCCTTTCAAATGGGTTGATCTAGTTAGTTTTTGTAGTATGCTTTAGTTATCCACAAATGCCCTTAAGAAATTTTCGAAATCAAGCAAGAAATATAATTCATGATGAACACCAAAGATTTCATGAAAATGTTTCACACTATGGAAACTCGATTTCAACAATTCACAATGATCTGCAAACGGGTGAGATTTGTCTATTTATAGGTTAGGATCTCAACATCTTTCCTCTTTTTGATCGAAAAAACAAGTGAATTTTCATCCACAATACACTTGACGATTAAAACAAACTCCAAGTTATTTCATTACATTACCTAAAACTGAAAAACATCCCACCAATTAGAGGTTAAATTTGACAAAAGGAGGTTTGAATTGACCTAAGGGTATGACCTTCCATCAAGAATAGCTTGACATTGGTTGGAAAATTAACTTGAGTGCTGTGGAAGTAAAAAATTCCACTTTGTTTGCACAACGTTGCTTGAATGAGGACATTGTGCTTCTAACGGCTACTATAATGTGGACAACCTAACCTCCCTTTGCTCAATGCAAAGATGATTCAAACCATGCTTTTAGGCTCCTTGCTTGACTTTGACTCAAAATGTCCCTCGGATTTCTTGGAGACTTAAATGACCTTCTGTTTTTCCTCAACATTCCTCCAAATGGACCTCTACATGTTGCATACATATTGATATGGTTGATTTGGGGAACAAAGATTGCATTGAGATAATGGGAAAGTTAGGGGAAAAGTACCATAAGTGATCACCTTTACAGGGCTACTCAACAAGGGCTCCCATAAATCATCAGTCATAGTAGATCCACCTCCTAATGTTCACATGTCACCGTAACAAATAAGCATGCATATCACCGTAACAGATAAAAATGTTGCATGATTCTTTGTTTCGCATACTATTCTTCTCTTTTCCCGGCCCATCGAATGCTGAATGAAATCCTTTCATTCTAGTACTAACCTTTCTCTAGTGGCTTGTGGATTAGACTAGCCTCATAAGGTTTCCATAATTAATATGCTCTTCCAAGTTCAGTGATGCTCTGCTTTTGGGAGGGACCATTGTGAGAGAAACCTACGCCTTATGTGGTGAGGTTTTCTCAAAAAAATAATAGCACCCCCATTCTTACTTTTAATAATGAACCCTTTTTCCTGTATCCTCTCTCTGGTTTTTTTGCTTTCCCCTTTCCTTGGCTACATCACCACTAATGGGTCTCTCTAGGTCGTTTTCTCAGGTAGGGCTCGACGTGAGATGGCCTCTTCTTAGATGGGACCAATCACCGTGTCTCTCCATTGCCTAAAAGGAATTTGGTCTTGATTGTCGCATCTTATAGACTGGTCTATGGGATCACATCTCTAACCATTACTCGAATGCTTTCTTCCACTTGTCTATTGCATTCCCCAGTTCAACGCAAAGATTGTCAACTTTTTGATCTTTCCTTCTTTATTTGTGCTCCAGAGTTCTTGATTCTCACCTCTTTCTTTTGCTATCTCAAATAACGTTGCCACCTCTTACTTCTTGTCTTTAATTGTTCATCTCTATTGTTGTCCCCTCATGCGTATTTGGTTCAGTTTTTTGTTCCTGCTTCAGTAAATTTGATCTCTCTTTCCTCCACTAGTTGATCTCTACCTTTGCCACCTGTCCTTCCTTGTCCTCTTCTCACCGTCACTCGCTTCTCAACCTCATTGAGATTTGCTATTGTTATCGTCTCCTCCTTGTATGTGGCAAGCCATTTACTTTTATGTTGTAGGCTGTGTTACCAAAATCTAGCAAACTCGAAGGAGGGAAAGGCTATGGGTCAAAGAGGTAAACTGAGTGATAACAATGGGACGATGTACCACAGTCGCAACAACTAGTGTCCCTGGCTGTTTATGGACTTTTCATGATGTGAGCAGTCCCAGTAGATAAACAATCATCGTTAACTAATGTTCTAGGGTTTGAGGTACCAGGTGATGAGGTAGGACTTCCGAAGGGAGGCTCAATGTGATATTATGGCACTTCAGAAGGGTTTTAACTCCTTATAAGAGACCTAGAAGAAACTTTCACATGATTTAGGGTTTTGTGAACTATCGTTTCTCTTCTAGGGTTTCTTTTTGTGAAACCACTAATGTGGTTGATACATTGAGCCGTTTGATCTCTGCTCCCCGAGCCATCTATATATTATTTTATGTATATATTTTTCTATTCTTAGGGATTTTTGAATAATAAAAAATAAGGACAATTGCAGAATTTAGTAAAAAGAGATGATTGTTTGGTGGAATAAGGAGTGTGCCATATTTACACTAGGTCTATGGGGTCAAATCGATGCTCCTCTTGAGTTGGTTGATCAATTGTTGTGGGTTATGGTCGCAGGTGGAACCCCATAACTTAAATGAGCTCGTGCCTAATCAATAACAAGTTTTGAAACCAAGACCTACCAGAAAAGATTATACTTGGGGAAAATCCTTCAACAAATAGATCAACTATCATGCAAAATAAACTGAATCTCTTAGTGAGGAGCACTAGGGCATGGCCCAACAAGAAGAAACAAACTCTACCTTACATCAACAAGAGAGATGTGCAAGTAAAACACTAGACATCCCTTAGCAAGTGACCAAGCTTCCTTTCAAATTGGTTGATCTAGTTAGCTTTTGTAGTATTCTTTAGTTATCCACAGATCCCCTAAAGAAATATTCGAAATCAACCAAGAAATATAATTCATGATGAATATCCAAGATTTCATGAAAATATTTCACATGATGGAAAACCGATTTCAACAATTCTGCAAACGAGGGAGATTTCTCTATTTATAAGTTAGAATCCCAACATCTTTCCTCCTTTTGATTGAAAAAACAGGTGACTTTTCATCCACAATACACTTTTAAGTCAAACTACAAGTTATTTCATTACATTACCTAAAACTGAAAAACATCCCACCAATTAGAAGTTAAATTTGACAAGAGGAGGTCTGAATTGTCCTAAGGGTACAACGTTCCATGAAGAATAGCTTGACATTGGTAGAAAATTTGAATTGTCCTAAGGGTACAACGTTCCATCAAGAATAGCTTGACATTGGTAGAAAATTTAACTTGAGTGCTTGGGAAGTAAAAACTTCCACTTTTTTTTGCACAATGTTGCTTGAATGACGACGTTGTGCTTTCCAACGGCTAGTATAATGTGGACAACCTCCCTTTGCTTAGTGCAAATATGATTCAAACCATGCTTTTAAGCTCCTTGCTTAATTTTGACTCGAAATGTCCCTCAGATTGCTTGGAGACATAAATGACCTTCTGTTTTCCCTCTAACATTCCTCCAAATTGACCTCTACATGGTCCAATGGGTAGAAAGGGCAAAGGAAACTCCTTGTCTGGATCCATTTGCCAGATTTTTGTGTGGTTTAAGGCTTGAACTTTCTTGCACATTTGTTCCCCTTTAGTCTATGATGTGTCCTTGACTTGCTTTTACATCTTGCTAACTCAACACATTTTCAATTTTACCTATTTTAACCTCATTTCTGCACAAGGGGAAGTCACCTTAAGAGTGCTTTGACTTGGATTTGATTACTCTTGAGTTGGAGGTCACAAGATATTTTTCCACTCCCTTGGAGGATGCGGGTCACTGCATTAGGGATCTCTAATGCATTACAAACTATGAGACTTCCATGAAGAATGATGGTCATAGCCAAGGAGGTGTGCATACATATCGATATGGTTGATTTGGGGAACAAAGATTGCATTGAGATAATGGGAAAGTGAGGGGAAAAGTACAATAAGTGATCACCTTTACAGCGCTACTCAATAAGGGCTCCCATAAATCATCAGTCATAGTAGATTCACCTCCTAATGTTCGCATTTCACCGTAAGAGATAAGAATGTTGCATGATGCTTTCTTTCACATACTATTCTTCTCTTTTCCTGACCCATTGAATGCTGATTGAAATCCTTTCGTTCTAGTACTAACCTTTCTCCAGTGGCTTGTGGATTAGACTAGCCTCATAAGGTTTCCATAATTAATATGCCCTTCCAAGTTGAGCGATGCTCTCCTTTTTGGAGGGACCTTTGTGAGAGAAACGTAGGCCTTATGTGGTGAGGTCTTCTCAAAAAAATTAATAGCATCGCCATTGTTACTTTTAATAATGAACCCTTTTTCCTATATCCTCTCTCTTTGTTTTTTTTTGCTTTCCCCTTTCCTTTGGTACATCACCACTAATGGGTCTCTCTAGGTTGTTTTCTCAGGTAGGGCTTGTTGTCGCCCAGATCGGCACGACAACGCTCAGACCGGGGGCTGTCACTCTGATCCCCGATCCCTCCGTTTAAGCCTGTCTCCCGCGGCTAAGGGGGGTAGACCCTAAGAGATGATGAAGACCAACTGTCGACCAGTTGGTTGGGAGACACGAGACACGATTAAGATAAGCACTAAAATGATTTGATTAGTTAGCAGACCAGTGCCTTGAGAGATCATTATTAAGCTGATTACTTGCTAGATGATTATAGAAACATGAAACGTGAACAACAATCATTTGTCATTAGCTAGATCACAGTGCTCTTTGAATGACCTAAATGATATCCAACAACTGAAGATTTAAAAAGATGAATGCTTCAAACCACCACGAGTTATAAACCATTAGCTAGATATCATATTCGTATCTCGACTTGAAACTTCAGATCTCAGCGTGAAAGATATAACATGAAAACAACTGAATCTGGCAACAAAAATAATTTTTTTATTTTTTATATTTTTCATGATGAAGACAAATGCTATCAAACGAAAGGAGAAAATTTGTTTTAACTTTTCAAAATAGAAACTAAGCTAAGGGCTCCAGAAACTCCCACTTGAGTAAATCTTTTTTGGTGTCTAATGAGCTTGCTGGCTTGAACAACATGTGGGACCCTTGGTATCCTTGGAGGTGACTATTCTCGCCGAAGAAGTCCTCGCCCTCCAACAGAGCTGGCAACCTGTCCCTTGAAAACACAGAAAACACTTGCAAACGAATTGTTAGTGCAAAAAGAGACTTAGCATATAGAGACCAAGTTGAGCTTGTCCTTCAACCGAGAATGGACAAGCTACAACAAGTGTACAAGATATACCAAGTCCAGAAGAGATTTGAGATAACTGCAAATCTCTCCTCCCTAGACAATAGTGCCTTTAGGCAAAATGAAAAACAACTAGATAGCAAATGAAAATCACATGAATATTAAACGACACAAGTATACCTCATGTACCAAGGCATGCACCACAAGAGAAGCTGGTAACCCCAAAGACTTTTATTTATTAATGTAAATGCTGAGTACAAAATTCCGGCAGAGTCTCCGCCAGCCCAATAGCTCGTTCTATCCTTATCAATAAGAGCCCAAGGCTCATATAAATAGGAAAATGGGAGACAATCCCAAGGCAAATTCCAATGACAAATGGCAATCAGGTGAAGATCCCAATGAAAAAAAACGAAATGACAAGTGGCTGCTATGACTGTCCATGTGTGAAGATAACTGCTGTAGATAAACACATGGCTGCCTTTGCTTTGCTGGAACTGCCCTTTAGACTGCTGATTAACTAGCTGTACGTACCAACTACTGTCCTTGTTAATTAAACTGAGTGTTAACTGCTGTTTTGATTGCTGTAGCTTGGCTGTCCACATTAACTGCTGTTATAATCTGCGTTGTTATGCTGCCCACGTGACTTGTAAATCCTAGAACGCTGTCCATGTAACAGCTGTGTAAATTTTGAGCGCTGTAGCTGCCCATATGTGCTGAGTTGACTGCCTTTAAATCTGCTGTTGATTGCCATGCAAGACTTGTGTTAACTGGCTGAAGAATGGGCCCACGTAATGCTGATCGCATTGCTGCGTAGACTGCTGTTTACCCACTTTAAATTGCTGCCAAACTGCTGTATATATTTCCAGCGTGGATTGCTGAGTAATATGGGCGTACGGCTGAGTTGAATATTGGACTGGGCCCACGTGGAAGCTATGCTGACCATATAACTTGCTGACCTGAGTAATGAATTGCTGAATAACCATGTTAACTGTTGGACATGCGTACGGAATTGGTGGCTGAGCGTATTACTTATTTCATGTGCTGAGTGGTACGTGTTTTTTTTTAGTGGGCTAAGTTTTTAATATTCAATTGGAGTTGAGGTGGGTCCCCTTTCCACCTTAAGATTTTAACTTTAATTTTTTCCAATCAAAAATTTAAATCAAAGTTTGTAACTTAAAAATTTCATTTGCCTTATGAACCTGTTGACTTTGACTTGACTTTGACTTTGAGTTGACTTTCTTTGACTTGAGGTTGACTTGAGCTGAAACTTTATGAGGTGGGCCCCACATCGCTTGCCACATCTACCTTGATCCTCTGCTTGACTTCCATGTCAAAATTTGATTTATTTTGACTTCGGAAATTTTTTTAAATTTTTCCAATTATTCATTTTTTGAATTTTTTCTTCATTTTTGCCACTGTCACTGGAAAAATCGCCTTTTGAGGGACTCTGAGTCATTTTTTGACCCCCAAAGTAGGCTCTAGGAGAATGGGCCTCTGAGGATGAATTTCGAGTGGTCATACGCCCCAGACATTTCGTAAGGCCACTTATTTATGCCATTACATAGAAAATAATTAAAAAATCCCGTTTTGCGGGAAATTTTTAACTATTAAAAATCCTACTTAGACCTAGCCAAATTCCACGAAACTTTTTGTGTGATCTAGTATGGTAATATACATCGACTCTAGACACTAAGATGTGTCAGGGGCTCAATCTTCAAACCGTCACCTCGGCTTTGGGGTAAAAATGAGTGAAAAAAATCCAGAAAATTATCCGCCTCTGAATAATGAAAGGATAATTAACCGGATAAAAAAAACACTCCAAGGTGTACTCGTTTGCTGATCGAGTCCCACATCCTAGGCC
>APFE030552930.1:34307-59020 GCA_000404065.3 Pinus taeda
AGGTGTACTCGTTTGCTGATCGAGTCCCACATCCTAGGCCTCTTACAAATTCAAGAAACATCATACTAGCATCACTTATTACAATTCCACGTAGGGTGTGGAATCTGGGTACAAAGAAGAAAGATGATGAGAAGATAGAAGGAGAGTTAAAAAACTCTGTTCACTGATGACATCTGATGGTACAAGTTTCCTCTGGATCATCCTTGGGCATGGAGTCGTCACATGATCATCAGGTGCTACTCCAGTAGTCAACAGGGCCCGACTTGAGATGGCTTCTTCTTAGATGGGACCAATGACCGTGTCTCTCCATTGCCCATTAAGGAATTTGGTCTTGGTTGTCGCATCCTATAGACTGCAGCTATGGGATCACATCTCTAACCATTTCTCCAATGCTTTCTTCCACTTGTCTATTGCATTCCCCAGTTCAACGCTAAGATTGTCAACATTTCCATCTTTCCTTCTTTATTTGTGCTCCAGAGTTCTCAATTTTGACCTCTTTCATTTGCTATCTCAAATAATGTGGCCACCTCTTACTTCTTGGCTTTTAGTGTTCATCTCTATTGTTGTCCCCTCTTGTGTATTTGGTTCAGTATTTTGTTCCTGGCTTCAGTAAATTTGATCTCTCTTTCCTTCACTAGTTGATCTCTACCTTTGCCACCTGTCCTTCCTTGTCCTCTTCTCACCTTCACTCGCTTCTCAATCTCATTGAGATTTTCTATTGTTATTGTCTCCTTGTATGTGGAAAGCCATTTACTTTTATGTTGTAGGCTGTGTTACCAAAATCTAGCAGTTCCTAAGGAGGGAAACTCTATGGGTCAAAGAGGTAAACTAAGTGATAACAATGGGACGATGTCCCACAGTCACAACAACTAGTGTCCTCGACGATGTCCCATAGTCACAACAACTAGTGTCCCCGACTCTTGATGGATTTTTCATGATGTGAGTTGTCCTAGTAGATAAATAATCATCTTTAATTGATATTCTACGGTTTGAGGTACTAGGTGATGAGGTAGGACTCCCAAAGCGAAGCTCAATGTGATAATATGGCACTTCAGAAGGGTTTTAGCTCCCTATAAGAGACCTAGAAGAAACTTGCACGTGATCTAGGGTTTTGTGAACTATCGTTTCTCTTCTAGGGTTTATTTTTGTGAAACCACCCGTGTAATTGATACATTGAGCCGTTTGATCTCTGCTTCTCGAGCCATCTATATATTATTTTATGTATATATTTTTTTGTTCTTGTGGCTTTTTGAATAATATAAAATAAGGACAATTGCGTAATTTAGTAAAAAGAGATGGTTGTTTGGTGGAATAGGGAGTGTGCCTTATTTCCACTAGGCCTATGGGTTAAATTGATGCTCCTCTTGAGTTGGTTGATCAATGATTGTGGATTATGGCCGGACGTGGAACCCCATAAGTTATATGAACTCGCGCCTAATCAAGACTAGGTTTTGAAACCAAGGCCTACTAGAAATCATTATACTCAGGGAAAATCCTTCGACAAATAGATCAACTCTGATGCAAAATAAACCGAATCCCTTGGTGAGGAGCACTAGGGCATGGCCCAATAAGAAGTAGCAACAAAGGAGTCCTTATCAAGAAGGAAGAGAAAGAAGATGCAGCTCCTGCATCTGTGGGAAGCAGAAGAAGAGGAAGAAGGAGGACCTCTCCAAGGTCAAGTGCTTCTATTGTGGGGAACTGGGTCACTATGCAAACTAGTGTTCGAGGAAGAAGAGTAAAGGAGAGGCTTCTGACTCTAAGGCAACGCCAATGAAGGCAGAGAAAGAAGTAGAGGAGGATGATGATTGTGCCATGAGTGCTCAGGTGCCATTTGAGAAGAAGTGGGGAGACATCGGCTAGTAGTCAAGAGGACTACAGGAGATGAGGGGCAGGATCCTTGAGGTACCCAACCTCTTGGATTATACCTTGCTACAGGAGCCCCGAAGAGGAGTAGCAGGAATGGCAGATGTAGGTAGAGACGGATGCGGATGCAGCGACAGAGAGTGCTATAGTGCAGGAGTCCTCGAACATCGTGAAGCTAGTAGGTTGCAACAGTGCGAGAGGAACGAGTGTTGTGCTAGTGCAGGATGTCACAGAGAGGTGTGCAACGGTGCAAGATGCAGGTAGTTGTTGTAGCAGCGTAGAGGTTAGTAGAGGGAGCACTTGTTAGCGACAGAGAGAGCTTCAGCATCGGGAGTGTTTCTAGCCTGACAGGGATGTCAAAAGTTGGGTGGATCAGTTACTTACGTATCAGTAACTGAGTTGCAGTGCAGTAGCATGATGCAACATGATGAGAGGGGGTTGCAGTGCAGACGCAGTGTTGGGAGTATGGACCAGCAACAGCATGGATGTAGAGGGAGCTACCATACGGATGTAGCAGTGGCCATGGTAGGGCCATGGGCAGTAGTACAGGATGCAACAGTGCAGAGGATGTTGGGCGGGGAGGCCTAGCATCAACACGGTGCGGGATAATCAGGGTGATACTTAGTGTGGAGTATTACTAGAGCACAGTCCTCGCTAAGAGGGAGTGTTGATTTGGATGTGTTCTAGCCATGAAAATTGGTGGAGAGGCTAAAGCACATGAGACCTCCAAGACCCAGAAATACAGATTGTACCCGGTTTGTGATATATTAAAATAATTAATATTTTTAATAGAGTTCCTAAGTCTAAAATTAGGAAAAATAAAATATTAATGGGTATTAATATAAAACTGGGTTAGAAGGTTCCAAAAGTCATGGATCAAGCCAATTCTAATCTTAGCCGTTGATTAGAGATTTAATATCGGTCGTTGAAGGACCAACGAGAAAAGTAGAAGAAGAGGCTTGAGGGTTAGTTGGAGAATACACCAGAGTGATTAGTCATTCATTTTGCTAGAGTGGGGTTGCTAAGAAAAAGTGAATCAGTGATCAACAACAAGGGGCAGTAAGTTCTGGACAGAGAGGCAGAGATGGTATTGAGAGACCAGCGCAGAAGTAGAGAGAGCCAGAGCCGTAGCTAGTTTAGGCCACACAAAGCCTAGCAGAGACTGCACATAGGTCAGAGGGACTGTGTCATCCACGCAGAGGTTGCTGGAGTGACGCAGGTCAGCAGGAGGCTGGCGCAGAGGCCAGAAGGGCCAGCGTTGAGCTTTAGAGTCGCCGGAAAGGGTTTCGTGGGACATGTTTTTTGAATACCTATTTCCAAATATAGAGGTATTGCTGCCCTGCATTTTTCTCTGTTGGGTGAGCCGGTTAGGCACCCAGTTGTACTCAAGGAAATACTGCATAATAATAGCCCCCAAAATAACTGCACCGGTTTTCCCGCATTGCGTTTTGTCCAAAAATAACGGTGTCACTTGTGTGTTTGTTTTCTTTCAGCTGATGATTTGTAGATATTGTGACTGTATTGTGTTTATTTCGGTATTTAAATGTTCTAAATAACTTGTTTAGAATTTACAAGTAGAAGAAATAAACCAACAACATACATATTAATTCCTAATGGATAGACTTTGGAATTTCAACACTTGAGCCATCTATATATTATTCGATGGTTATATTTTTCTATTCTTGGGGCTTTTTGAATAATAAAAATTAAGGGAAATTGTAGAATTTAGTCAAAAGAGATGGTTGTTTGGTGGAATAAGGAGTGTGCCTTATTTCCACTAGGTCTATGGGGTCAAATCAATGGCCCTTTTGAGTTTGTTGATCAATGATTGTGGATTATGGTCAGAGGTGGAACCCCATAAGTTAAATGAGCTCGCGCCTAATCAAGTACATGTTTTGAAACCAAGCCCTACTAGAAAGGATTATACTTGGGGAAAATCCTTCCACAAATAGATTAACTATGATGCAATATAAACCGAATCCCTTGGTGAGGAGCAGTAGGACATGGCCCAACAAGAAGAAACAAACTCTACCTTACATCAACAAGAGAGGTGTGAGTAAAACCCTAGATATCGCTTAGCAAGTGACCAAGCTTCCTTTCAAATGGGTTGTTCTAGTTAGTTTTTGTAGTATTCTTTAGTTATCCACAAATCCCCTTAAGAAATTTTCGAAATCAACCAAGAAATATAGTTCATGATGAACACCAAAGATTTCATGAAAATATTTCACATTATGGAAAACCGATTTCAACAATTCACAATGATATGCAAACTAGGGAGATTTCTCTATTTATAGGTTAGGATCTCAACATCTTTCCTCCTTTTGATTGAAAGAACAAGTGACTTTTCATCCACAATACACTTGACGATTAAGTCAAACAACAAGTTATTTCATTACATTACCTAAAATTGAAAAACATCCCACCAATTAGAGGTTAGATTTGACAAAGGAGGTCTGGATTGACCTGAGGGTACAACGTTCCATCAAGAATAGCTTGACATTGCTTGAACAATTAACTTTAGTGGTTGGGAGGTAAAAAATTCCACTTTGTTTGCACAATGTTGCTTGAATGAGGATGTTGAGCTTTCCAACTGCTAGTATAATGTGGACAACCTCCCTTTGCTGGGTGCAAAGATGATTCAAACCATGCTTTTAGGCTCCTTGCTTGATTTTGACTCGAAATGTCCCTTGGATTGCTTGGAGACTTGAATGACATTTTGTTTTGCCTCAACATTCCTCCAAATTGACCACTACATGGTCCAATGGGTAGAAACGACAGAGGAAACTCCTTGTTTGGATCCATTTACCTGATTTTTGTGTGTTTTATTGCTTGAACTTTCTAGCTCATTAGTTGCCCTATGTTTATGATGTGTCCTTGACTTGCTTTTACATCTTGGTTACTCAACACATTTTCCATGCTACCTCTTTTAACAACATTCCTGCACCAGGGTAAGTCGCCTTGTTTTGAAGGTACCTAAAGATGCAAATGGGACATTAAAGGGGGCGTTAAGAGTGCCTTGACTTGGATTTGATTACTCTTGAGTTGGAGGTCGCAAGATATTTTTCCACTGCCTTGGAGGATGCGGGTCACTGCATTAGGGATCACTGCCTGTATGCCCTGCTCAAGCTCGATGGTGTATTCAAACCCCCGATCCAGTGGCTGTCCTAGCAGAATCTCCCCAAACACTATGGCATACCGATCAAGGATGGACGGTATCTTTGGATGTATCGTCTGCCCTGTAGTCCCTGCCTTTGATGCAGGCAGCTCTACTGCCCACTCTATGTCTCCCTTCCGGAAGACTGCCTCCATCCGATCAGCCAAAACAGTCTAAGGTGGATATGTGTGCTGACCCTGTATCTTCTCATGCCTCCCTTTCTTCTCATCATCCCACTCCATCTCTAGGGTCTTCCAATCTATCGTGACCTTCCCTAGAGTGATAAGCCACTGAACACCCAGTATCGCATTGGTGTCCGGAATATCGACCACGAAAAAGTGGTCAGTCAGTGTGTAAGTGCCCATCATCACTGATAGCTCTGGAACATAACAAGCACACATTATGGTCTGATCTCCTGGGACCAAAACTGAAAACCCATCGAAGCTCTACGTCTGTATACCTCTCCGCTCAACCATCTGTGCATTGATGAAGTTGTGGGTCGCCGCATTGTCAACCAAAACTGATACTTGCTGGCCACACACTGTCCCCCATACGCGTAGCATCAAATACTTGGGAACTCCTCGCAGTGCTGCAAGGGCCCGTCCGGTAGGTGCAAAAGATGCACCACCTGTTGCTGGCGGTGGAGGTGGCAAAAGTCCCTGCACGACATGACTATCTCCTGCCTCCACATCATCCTCGTCATCCTCTTCCCCAGTGCTCTTGGAGAAGACCTCAATAAAATGTGCTTTGCTAGCAGCACACTTATGTCCTGGTGCCCACGGCTCCTGACAGGCGAAGCACAATCGCTTCTTCTTCAGCTCCCTCCTGGCATCATCGTCAATTTGTACTCGTCCTGGATTCCCCTTGTGAGGTGGAATCCTCACATCCTTCCCCTTAAACTGGAAAGTCTGTCTCTGGGGTAAGGAGTCAAGGAGTCCAGGTCCTGGGTAAGACATCTTGCAAGTCTCTGGTCCTGCTAATAGCGTCCTGGAGTGTGGTTGGTCTAGTGGATTGGACTAAACCCCAAAGTGGCTCTGCTAACCCCTCAACATACATATAGATCCTCCGCGTCGTGGATAGATCTAGCACCATCACTGAGACCCTCAAGAAATCTGCAATGTAGGTCTCTGGGCTCCCTGTCTGTTTGAGCCTTGTCAGCTCAACAAAATGCTACTCTGGATCCCTCCGATCAAATCGCTCCATCAATCTGCCTTGGAGGATGCAAGTCACTGCATTAGGGATCACTAATGGATCACAAACTTTGAGACTTCCATGAAGAATGATGGTCATAGCCAAAGAGGTGTGCATACATATCGATATGGTTGATTTGGCTAACAAAGATTGCATTGAGATAATGGGAAAGTGAGGGGAAAAGAACAATAAGTGATCACCTTTAGAGGGTTACTCAACAAGGGCTCCCATAAATCATCAGTCATAGTAGATCCACCTCCTAATGTTCGTATATCACTGTAAGAGGTAAGAATGTTGCATGATGCTTTCTTTTGCATGCTATTCTTCTCTTTTCTTGGCCCATCGAATGTAGAATGAAATCAGTTCCTTATAGTACTAACCTTTCTCTAGTGGCTTGTGGATTAGACTAGCCTCATAAGGTTTCGATAATGAATATGCTCTTCCAAGTTGAGCGACGCTTTGCTTTTGGGAGGGACCATTGTGAGAGAAACCTAGGCCTTATGTGGTGAGGTTTTGTCAAAAAAATAATAGCACCCCCATTCTTACTTTTAATAATGAACCCTTTTTCCTATATCCCCTCCCTTTGTTTTTTTTTGCTTTCCCCTTTCCTTGGCTACATCACCATTAATGGGTCTCTCAAGGTCGTTTTCTCAGGTAGGGACCGACTTTAGATGGCTTCTTCTTAGATGGGACCAATAACCATGCCTCTCCATTGCCTATTAAGGAATGTGGTCTTGGTTGTCGCATCTTATAGACTGCAGCTATGGGATCACATCTCTAACCATTGCTCCAATGCTTTCTTCCACTCATCTATTGCATTCCGTAGTTCAATGCTAAGATTGTCAACTTTTTCATCTATCCTTATTTATTTGTGCTCCATAGTTCTCAATTCACACCTCTTTCATTTGCTATCTCAAATAATGTTGCCACCTCTTACTTCTTGGCTTCAGTTTTTTATCTCTATTGATGTCCCCTCTTGCGTATTTGGTTCAGTTTTTTGGTCCCGGCTTCAGTAAATTTGAACTCTCTTTCCTCCACTAGTGGATCTAAACCTTTGCCACCTTACTCTTCTCACCTTCACTAGCTTCTCAACCTCATTGAGATTTGCTATTGTTATTGTCTCCTGTATGTGGCAAGCCATTTACTTTTTGTTGTAGGCTATGATACCAAAATCTAGCAGGCCCTAAGGAGGGAAAGGCTATGGGTCAAAGAGGTAAACTAAGTGATAACAATGGGACGATGTCCCACAGTCACAACAACTAGTGTCCCTGGCTCTTTATGGACTTTTCATGGTGTCAGGAGTCCCAGTAGATAAACAATCATCTTTAACAGATGTTCTAGAGTTTGAGGTACTAGGTGATGAGGTAGGACTTCCTAAGGTATGCTCAATGTGATAATATGGTACTTCAGAAGGGTTTTAGCTCCTTATAAGAGACCTAGAAGAAACTTGCACGTGATCTAGGGTTTTGGGAACTATCATTTCTCTTCTAGAGTTTCTTTCTGTGAAACCACCAGTGTAGTTGATACATTGAGCCGTTTGATCTCTGCTCCCTGAGCCATCTATAGATTATTTTATGTTTATATTTTTCTATTCTTAGGGATTCTTGATTAATAAAAAATAAGGACAATTGCAGAACTTAGTAAAAAGAGATGGTTGTTTGGTGGAATAAGGAGTGTGCCTTATTTCCACTAGGTCTATGGGGTCAAATCGATGCTCCTCTTGAGTTTTGTTGATCAATGATTGTGGATTATGGTCGAAGGTGGAACCCCAGAAGTTAAATGAGCTCGCGCCTAATCAATAACAGGTTTTGAAACCAAGCCCTACTAGAAAGGATTATACTTGGGGAAAATCCTTCATCAAATAGATCAACTATGATGCAAAATAAGCTGAATCCCTTGGTGAGGAGCACTAGGGCATGGCCCAACAAGAAGATACAAACTCTACCTTACATCAACAAGAGAGATGTGCGAGTAAAACCCTAGACATCCCTTAGCAAGTGACCAAGCTTCCTTTCAAATGGGTTGATCTAGTTAGTTTTTCTAGTATTGTTTACTTATCCACAAATCCCCTTAAGAAATTTTCAAAATCAACCAAGAAATATAATTCATGATGAACACCAAAGATTTCATGAAAATGTTTCACCTTATGGAAAACTGATTTCAACAATTCACAATGATATGCAAATGCAGGAGATTTCTCTATTTATAGGTTAGGATCTCAACATCTTTCCTCCTTTTGATTGAAAAAACAAGTGACTTTTCATCCATAATGCACTTGACGATTAAGTCAAACTACAAGTCATTTCATTACATTACCTAAAATTGAAAAACATCCCACCAATTAGAGGTTATATTTGACAAATAGAGGTCTGAATTGACCTAAGGGTACAACGTTCCATCAAGATTAGCTTGACATTAGTTGAAAATTTAACTTGAGTGCTTGGGAAGTAAAAAATTCCACTTTGTTTGCACAATGTTGCTTGAATGAGGACGTTGTGCTTTCCAAGGGCTAGTATAATGTGGACAACCTCCCTGTGCTCAGTGAAGAGATGATTCAAACCATGCTTTTAGGTTCCTTGCTTGATTTTGACTCGAAATGTCCCTCGGATTGTTTGGAAACTTAAATGACCTTTTGTTTTGCCTCAACATTCCTCCAAATTGACCTCTACATGGTCCAATGGGTAGAAAGGGTAGAGGAAACTCCTTGTCTGGATCCATTTGCCTGCTTGTTGTGTGGTTTAAGGCTTGAACTTTCTTGCACATTAGTTTCCATTAGTGTATGATGTGTCCTTGACCTGCTTTTACATCTTGCTTACTCAACACATTTTCCATGTTACCTCTTTTAACCTCATTCCTGCACCAGGGCAAGTCACCTCGTTTTGAAGGTACCTAAAAGATGCAAATGGGACAATAAAGGGGGCGTCAAGAGTGCCTTGACTTGGATTTGATTACTCTTGAGTTAGAGGTCGCAAGATATTTTTCCACTCTCTTGGAGGATGCGGGCAACTGTATTAGGGATCTCTAATGCATCACAAACTTTGAGACTTCACTGAAGAATGATGGTCATAGCCAAAGAGGTGTGCATACATATTGATATGGATGACTTGGGGAACAAAGATTGCATTGAGATAATGGGAAAGTGAGGGGAAAAGTACAATAAGTGATCACCTTTACAGGGCTACTGAACAAGGGCTCCCATAAATCATCAGCCATAGTAGATCCACCTCCTAATGTTCGCATATCACCGTAAGAGATAAGAATGTGCATGATGCTTTCTTTCGCATGCTATTCTTCTCTTTTCTTGACCCATCGAATGTGGAATGAAATCCTTTCCTTCTAGTACTAACCTTCCTCTAGTGGCTTCTGGATTAGACTAGCTTCATAAGGTTTGCATAATTAATATGCTCTTCCAAGTTGAGCGATGCTCTCCTTTTGGGAGGGACCATTGTGAGAGAAACCTGGGCCTTATGTGGTGAGGTTTTCTCAAAAAAATAATAGCAGTCCCATTCTTACTTTTAATAATGAACCCTTTTTCCTGTATCCTCTCTCTGTTTTTTTTGCTTTCCCCTTTCCTTGGCTGCATCACCACTAATGGGTCTCTCTAGGTCGTTTTCTCAGGTAGGGCCCGACTTGAGATGGCTTCTTCTTAGATGGGACCATTAACCGTGTCTCTCCATTGCCTATTAAGGAATTTGGTCTTGGTTGTCGCATCCTATAGACTGCAGCTATGGGATCACATCTCTAACCATTGCTCCAATGCTTTCTTCCACTCGTCTATTGCATTCCCCAGTTCAACGCAAATATTGTCAACTTTTTCATCTTTCCTTCTTTATTTGTGCTCTAGAGTTCTCGATTCTCCCCTCTTTCATTTGCTATCTCAAATAATGTTGCCACTTCTTACTTCTTGGCTTCAATTGTTCATCTCTATTGTTGTCCCATCTTGTGTATTTGGTTCAGTTTTTTGGTCCTAGCTTCAGTGAATTTGATCTCTCTTTCTTCCACTAGTTGATTTCTACATTTGCCACCTGTCCTTCCTTGTTGTCTTCTCACCTTCACTTGTTTCTCAACCTCATTGAGATTTGCTATTGCTATCGTCTCCTTGTATGTGGCAAGCCATTTACTTTTATGTTGTAGGCTGTGTTACCAAAAATCTATCAGGCCCTAAGGAGGGAAAGGCTATGGATCAAAGAGGTAAACTGAGTGATAACAATGGGACGATGTCCCACAGTCACAACAACTAGTTTCTCTGTCTCTTTATGGACTTTTCATGATGTGAGGAGTCCCAGTAGATAAACAATCATCTTTAACTGATGTTCTAGGGTTTGAGGTACTAGTTGATGAGGTAGGACTTCCGAAGGGAAGCTCAATGTGATAATATGGCACTTCAGAAGGGTTTTAACTCCTTAACTCCTTATAAGAGACCTAGAAGGAACTTGCTTGTGATTTAGGGTTTTGTGAACTATCGTTTCTCTTCTAGGTTTTCTTTTTGTGAAACCACTTGTGTAGTTGATACATTGAGCCATTTGATCTCTGCTCCCTGAGCCATCTATATATTATTTTATGTATATATTTTTCTATTCTTAGGGAGTTTTGAATACTAAAAAATAAGGACAATTGCAGAATTTAGTAAAAAGAGATGATTGTTTGGTGGAATAAGGAGTGTGCCTTATTTCCACTAGGTCTATGGGGTCAAATCGATGCTCCTCTTGAGTTTGTTGATCAATGGTTGTGGATTATGGTGCAAGGTGGAACCCCATAAGTTAAATGAGCTCGCGCCTAATCAATAACAAGTTTTGAAACCAAGCCCTACTAGAAAGGATTATACTTTGGGGAAAATCCTTCAACAAACAGATAAACTATGATGCAAAATAAACTGAATCCCTTGGTGAAGAGCACTAGGGCATGGCCCAACAAGAAGAAACAATCTCTACCTTACATCAACAAGAGAGATGTGCGAGTAAAACACTAGACATCCCTTAGCAAGTGACCAAGCTTCCTTTCAAATAGGTTGATCTAGTTAGCTTTTGTAGTATTCTTTAGTTATCCACAAATCCCCTTAAGAAATATTCGAAATCAACCAAGAAATATAAATCATGATGAACACCAAAAATTTCATGATAATATTTCACATTATGGAAAACCGATTTCAACAATTCAGAATGATCGGCAAATGAGGGAGATTTCTTTATTTATAGGTTAGAATCTCAACATCTTTCCTCCTTTTGATTGAAAAAATAGGTGACATTTTATCCACAATACACTTGGCGATTAAGTCAAACTACAAGTTATTAAAATACCAGCAATTAGAGGTTAGATTTGACAAAAGGAGGTCTGAATTGTCTTAAGGGTACAACGTTCCATCAAGAATAGCTTGACATTGGTTGAAAATTTAACTTGAGTGCTTGGGAAGTAAAAATTTCCACTTTGTTTGCACAATGTTGCTTGAATGAGGACGTTGTGCTTTAGCTTGACATTGGTTGAAAATTTAACTTGAGTGCTTAGGAAATAAAAACTTCCACTTTGTTTGCATAATGTTGCTTGAATGAGGACGTTGTGCTTTCCAACGATTATTATAATGTGGACAACCTCCCTTTGCTCATTGCAAATATGATTCAAGCCATGCTTTTAGGCTCCTTGCTTGATTTTGACTCTAAATGTCCCTCAGATTTCTTGGAGACTTAAATGACTTTCTGTTTGCCCTCAACATTCCTCCAAATTGACCTCTACATGGTCCAATGGGTAGAAAGGGCAGAGGAAGCTCCTTGTCTAGATCCATTTGCCTGCTTGTTGTGTGGTTTAAGCAGTGTTGATAATATCGGTATCGGGAAAATATCAGCGAGGGTCCAGAAAATATCTTATCGGCAATATCGGTGAAAATATCGGCAAATATCGGCAAGCATAAAAAATAAAATTTTCAAATTTTTAAAATAAAATTTTCAAATTTTTAAATATAGCCGATATTTTCAAAATATCGCGATATTTTGCCGATATTTTCCGATATTTGCCGATAGTTTCTCGGTGATATATCTTTTTGTCGAAAATATTGCGATATTTTCAAATATCGCCGATATTATCAACAGTGGGTTTAGGGCTTGAACTTTCTTGCACATTAGTTGCCCTTAGTTTATGACGTGTCCTTGACCTACTGTTACATCTTGCTAACTCAGCACATTTTCCATGTCACCTCTTTTAACCTCATTCTTGCACAAGGGAAAGTCACCTCGTATTGAAGGTACTTAAAAGATGCAAATGGGACATTAAAGGGGGCGTTAAGAGTGCTTTGACTTGCACCTCGTATTGAAGGTACTTAAAAGATGCAAATGGGACATTAAAGGGGGCGTTAAGTGCTTTGACTTGGATTTGATTACTCTTGAGTTGGAGGTCGCAATATATTTTTCCACTGCCTGGAGGATGCAGGTCACTGCATTAGGGATCTCTAATGCATCACAAACTATGAGACTTCCATGAAGAATGATGGTCATCGCCAAAGAGTTGTGCATACATATCGATATGGTTGTATCGATATGGTTGATTTGGGGAACAAAGATTGCATTTAGATAATGGGAAAGTGAGGGGAAAAGTACAATAAGTGATCACCTTTACAGGGCTACTCAACAAGGGCTCCCATAAATCATCAGTCATAGTAGATCCACTTCCTAATGTTCGCATTTCACCGTAAGAGATAAGAATGTTGCATGATGCTTTTTTTCACATACTATTCTTCTCTTTTCCTGACCCATCGAATGATGAATGAAATCCTTTCCTTCTAGTACTAACCTTTCTCTAGTGGCTTGTGGATTAGACTAGCCTCATAAGGTTTCCATAACTAATATGCTCTTCCTGAGCGATGCTTTGCTTTTGGGAGGGACCATTGTGAGAGAAACCAAGGCCTTATGTGGTGAGGTTTTCTCAAAAAAATAATAGCATCCCCATTCTAACTTTTAATAATGAACCCTTTTTCGTATATCCTCTCTCTTTGTTTTTTTTGCTTTCCCCTTTCCTTTGCTACATCACCACTAATGGGTCTCTCTAGGTTGTTTTCTTAGGTAGGGCCCGACTTGAGATGGCTTCTTCTTAGATGGGACCAATGACTGTGCCTCTCCATTGCCTATTAAGGAATTTGGTCTTGGTTGTCGCATCCTATAGATTGGAGCTATGGGATCACATCTCTAACCATTGCTCCAATGCTTTCTTCCACTTGTCTATTGCATTCCCCAGTTCAAGGCTAAGATTGTCAACTTTTTGATCTTTCCTCCTTTATTTGTGCTTAGAAGTTCTCAATTATCACCTCTTTCATTTGCTATCTCAAATAATGTTGCCACCTCTTACTTTGCTTGAATTGTTCATCTATATTGTTGTCCCCTCTTGCGTATTTGGTTCAGTTTTTTTGTTGTCCCCTCTTGCGTATTTGGTTCAATTTTTTGTTCCTGGCTTCAGTAAGTTTGATCTCTCTTTCCTTCACTAGTTGTTCTCTACCTTTGCCACCTGTCCTTCCTTGTCCTCTTCTCACCTTCTCTCACTTCTAAACCTCATTGAGATTTGCTATTGTTATCGTCTCCTTTGTATGTGGAAAGCCATTTACTTTTATGTTGTAGGCTGTGTTACCAAAATCTAGCAGCCCTAGTAGATAAATAATCATCTTTAACTGATGTTCTAGGGTTTGAGGTACTAGGTGATGAGGGTAGGACTCCCAAAGGGAAGCTCAATGTGATAATATGGCACTTCAGAAGGATTTTAGCTCCATATAAGAGACCTAGAAGAAACTTGCACATGATATAGGGTTTTGTGAACTATCGTTTCTCTTCTAGGGTTTCTTTTTGTGAAACCACTAGAGTAGTTGATACATTGAGCCATTTGATCTCTGCTCCCTGATCCATCTATATATTATTTTATTTATATATTTTTCTATTCTTAGGCCTTTTTGAATAATTAAAATTAAGGACAATTGCATAATTTAGTAAAAAGAGATGAGTGTTTGGTGGAATAAGGAGTGTGCCTTATTTCCACTAGGTCTATGGGGTCAAATTTTTAAGTTATGGTATGTGTTCAAACAACTCTCTGAAGAGCTTCCCCAACTAGGCAGCTTCATACGAGTTCATACTCATAGATATGTATCCGGTTTCGGTGGTGCTTATGGCAATTGACTTCTGCTTTCTGCTCATCCATTATATCAAAGCAGAATCCAAAGAGAAACAACACTAAAAAGTGCTCCAGTGATCCTCCACACTACTTGCCTAATCAACATTTGAATAATCATGCAGTTTCATATTTCCGGCAATGTATCTCAATCCATGAGAGATTGTGTACTGAAGACATCTCAGAAGATTCTTGGCACCAATCTAGTGAGGCTCAACCAAATATGAGCTCATAGTGCTAACTGCAAAACGTATGATCGGACAGAGGTTCACCAAGAACATCGATGCGAATGAGTTTTTGAAACTCATAGGCATTTCCCAAATCTGGTCCAACATCACTACCATATAACTTCTGAAAGTTAAGATCCTCGAGGTAGTCACAGGCTTGCAATCCATCATATCAAATATTTTCAGAATCTTCACCACATATTTTCCTTGAGATAGGAAAATTTCCCTTGGCTTCTGCCACACTTCAAGTCCTCAGTCCTTCATTTCAAATTCAGAAGCCAACTCCCTCTTACATTTGTGAATGAGAGGGTCTGGACTTGTTAGAAAAAGGTCATCCACATACAGCACCAATATGAGAGGCTTGTCATCTTCAACCTTAAAGTAAAGGTTAGGATTGGCTTCACTCCTAGTGAATCCCAACTTCATCAAGTAGCTATCGATCCTTTCATACCATGCTCGGGGTGCTTTCTTCAGCGCATAGAGAGCCTTCTTCAACCTACATACATGAGATTTTCAATCATAAATCTCAAATCCTTCGGGTTGCTCCACATAGACCTCTTCTTTGATCTAACTGTGCAAGAACACGGTCTTGACATCCATCTGATGTAGGTTCCATCCTTGTGAAGCCACAAGGGCTATGATTAAACGGATGGTCGTATATCTGGCAACAAGTGCAAATATCACATCATAGTCTATACCTTCCTTCTGGGAGAAACCACGAGAAACAAAATGAGCCTTATACTTTTCCGTACTTGCATCTGCTGCATCTTTCTCTCTTGTAAAGCCATTTAGAAGTGACAATTGTCTTGTCCTAGGGCCTGGGAACTAATTCCCAGACATCATTCTCCATAATAGATTCATATTCTATGGTCATAGCATCCTTCCATACTTGATGCTTGACGACATCTGAGAATGATGAAGGCTCATTTTGTATAATCGTGCTCATGATGGTCAGGTATCCCTAATACCTATTAGGTTTCTTACTTGCATGGAAGGTTCCTTGGGGTGCAGCATGTCCTTCAGCATCATCAAGTATCCCCCTAAGCCATGAAGGCCTCTTCCTAGAAGAGGGAGGCTCAGGTGGATAAATAGGATCCATGGGTTCCTCCAAATCAAGCATTGTTACATCATCTACCCATAGAGACAACGTCCACAATCGTACGATTCTTCCTTTCCGCCACACCATTCTGCTCAAGAGTATGTGGTGTAGTAGTCTCCCTCTAAATGCCAGCCTCAGATATGCTTGAGTAACCAATTGTAATATATCGGAGGTCTTGCTTTGGCTTGAGGGGAATGGTCCCCTTTTGGGCTTTCCTTCGAAACATCCTAGACATACACCTTCTTTCTCTACTCGGAATTCGGGCATCCCTGTCACCATTTGTCTTACATCGGGTAGAGCTATATAATGAAGGTGGGCAAACCTCCGATGCCAAAGTTCAGACTGAAGAGATGTGTCATAAGACATGACACCTAGTGGACTTCCATCGACCTTGATATAATGAATCAACACGAAACCCAAGAGTAAAGGCATCTTTAACATTATTTTTCGATACACGTACCTTGCCATCGCTGAAGGTTACCTTGTAGCCTTTGTCTTCCATCGTCGAGATGGACATCAGGTTCTTTCAGAGGTTAGGTGCAAATTTCTAGCCTTCTTGAATGGTTGTCCTCTTCCTTGATTCCCAGCTCTCCTCTTACCTTTGCTATTGAATTTGTCATTCCTTTGATTGCCATCAGAAGGATTTTGATCATCGTCCCGGCGTGAGTCCTTTCTATCAGGGCACTCCCTTGCATAGTGACCTACTTTATTGCAGATGTAACATCATCCTTTTCTTCCACCCTTAGGTCCAGCCTTTCCTTTTGATTTAGTCTCGAAATTATTTCTTTTCTTAGCATGAGAAGAAAAGGCAGCATGAGGACCTTTAGGCATGGGCATTTCTTGCTCTTCTACCCTTGTTTCTTCTTGAATGCATCTAGCCATTAATTCCTTGAAACCCGGAATTACATGATTGTTCAGAAGAGTAGTCCTGAACACGTACCATTCGGATGGTAATCCTCCAAGAGTCGTCAGTGCCATTTCCCTATCAGTAATAGTCTCCCCAATTGATAGGAGATCGTTCTTGATCTTGGTGATTCTTAAGAAGTATGCTTGCATACTCTCATCTTTACTCTTCTTGATTTCCCTCAGCTTATTTCTAAGAAACAAAACTTGATTTGTATCATTAGCTTAAATAAACTCACTAGTCTATCATAGATTTCCTTGGAGGTGTCCAGTTCAGAGATGTAGGCCACCAAATGCTTGTCGATAGAGTCTTGGATGATCTTCTTTGTTTTGACTTCTCCGGTTTTCCATTTGTACCTGGCAGCAGCAGATGCATTTGATGGAGGCTCAACAATATTACCTCTTACATGGTCCAATACTCCTGATCTTCTAGGGTTAGATCGATAGACATCTTCCATCTGTGATAGTCATCTTTTTCACGGAGCTTGTCTTCAACAGGAAAGAGTGTTGAGGACCCCACCGTTCTTTTAGGATAGCCTTGCCAATCTTCTCTTCGGTGATTGCTCTTGCTCTTGCTCTGGCTTTGTCTTCACCTCAACTTTGATACCATGTTAAGTTATGGTATGTTCTATGCTTGTAACATTTTACTTTTTTTTTAATTATATTCCACGGATTAGCAATCACATGTTCGTAAAGTAAATTGCAGATAGAACATTAAACGATCGACAAAAAACAAGCCAAGACAAGAGACATAAGATGTGGCAGCTAGCCAGGACAAACCCCACAATGTCTAGGGAAACCCTTTGATCAAATCTTCTTTTATCTTCAATAATTCAGCAGAGAGAAATAGTACAATAAATCGGATTTATCTCAATAGTAGCAAACGCTAGATCAACAGCATTAGTATTGGCGACTTCATCATCAAACTAGGGCAGACGATATCTCACAAAGCGATCGTCGGATCGGCTTGATTCCACCACGAAAAGTTGCGGCTTCCAGAGGAGGTTCAGATGAATCTACAGTGCAGTTCAGATGAGGAGATCTTCTAGTCCACGCAGGTCAAACTTCACTTCTGCAGTTGCAACTTCAGTTTCAGCAGCTTCTTTCAAACTAGGGGAGTCGATATCTTGCAAACCGTTCGTCGGATTGACTTATTCCACCACCAAAAGTTGCGGCTTGCAGAGGAGGTTCAGATGAACCTATAGCGCAGTTCAGATGAGGAGATCTTCTGGTCCACGCAAGTCAAACTTCACTTCTGCAGTTGCAGCTTCAGCTTCAGCAGCGTCCTTCAAATGAGGGCAGTCGATATCTTGCAAACTGTCCGTTGGATTGACTTGATTCCACCACCAAACGTTGCGGCATTCAGAGGAGGTTCAGATGGACCTATAACGCAGTTCAGATGAGGAGATCTTCTAATTCACGCAGGTCAAACTTTACTTCTGCAGTTGCTGCTTCAGTTTCGGGAGCTTCCGACTTCAAACTAGGATGAGGGAGAGACCCTTTTCTGCGCAGTAGAGAAGAGACTCTTTTCTGCGGAGTAGAGAGAGAGAGATGTGATGAGATGAGTGAGTCCAAATGAGGAATATTCCCCCTATATTTATACACAACGTTGGTGTTTGAATAGATACGACTGTTGGGCTTCTGAGCCTACATGAGTTGTAGGTTGGCTTGATAATAATTCCATAATCAAAATAAATTCATATCTCCATGAATACTTTTATAGGAATCGGATGATCTTTATATCAATCCTACACCTCTCGACGAGAGGAATCTAATAAAAATATTATCAGCTATGAATAAGATGACCCACATGAAGTTTTGCCCTAGCTGCCAATTTAACACAAATCAATGCTCCTCTTGAGTTGGTTGATCAATGATTGTGGATTATGGCCGGAAGTGGAACCCCATAAGTTATATGAACTCGTGCCTAATCAAGAACAAGTTTTGAAACCAGGCCCTACTAGAAATCATTATACTTAGGGAACATCCTTCAACAAATAGATCAACTATGATGCAAAATAAACTGAATCCCTTGAAGAGGAGCACTAGGGCATGGCCCAACAAGAAGTAGCAACAAAGGAGTCCGGATCAAGAAGGAAGAGAAAGAAGATGCAGCTCCTGCATCTGTGGGAAAGCTGGAGAAGAGGAAGAAGAAGGATGTCTCCAAGGTAAAGTGCTTCCATTGTGGGGAATTGGGTCACTATGCGAACTAGTGTTTGAGGAAGAAGAGTAAAGGAGAGGCTTCTAACTCTAAGGCGACGCAATGAAGGTGGAGAAAGAAGTAGAGGAGGATGACGATTGTGCCATGAGTGCTCATGTGCTACTTGAGAAGAAGTGGGGAGACATTGGCTAGTAGTCAGGAGGACTACATGAGATGAAGGGCAGGATCCTTGAGGTACCCAACCTCTTGGATTATACCTTGCTATGGGAGCCCCAAAGAGGGTAGCAGGAATGGCAGATGTAGCTAGAGACGGATGCGGATGAAGCAACACAGAGTGCTATAGTGCAGGAATCCCCGGACATCGCAAAGCTAGCAGGTTGCAACAGAGCGAGAGGAACGAGAGTGTTGTGCCAGTGGAGGATGGCACCGAGAGGTGTGCAACGGTGCAAGATGCAGGGAGTTGTTGTAGCAGCGTAGAGGTCAGTAGAGGGAGCACTTGTTAGCGGCAGAGAGAGCTTCATCAACGGTAGTGTTTCTAGCCTAACAGGGATGTCAAAAATTGGGTGGATCAGTTACTTATCAGTAACTGAGTTGTAGTGCAGTAGCGGTTAGCAGTATAACGATGTAGCATGATGAGAGGGGGTTGTAGTGTAGTGGCAGTGTTGGGAGTATGGACTAGCAACAACATGGATGTAGAGGGAGCTACCATACGGATGCAGCAGTGGCAGTGGTAGGGCCATGGGGAGTAGTACAGGATGCAACAGTGCAGAGGATGTTGGGCCAGGAGGCCTAGCATCAACACAAGTACCGGTGTCGGATAATCAGGGTGACACTTAGTGTGGAGTATTAGTAGAGCACAGTCCTCGCTAAGAGGGAATGTTGATTTGGGGTAGCATCGGATGTGTTCTAGCCATGAAAATTGGTGGAGCGGTTAAAGCACATGGGATCTCCAAGACCCAGAAATGGTTTGGACAGATTGTACCTGGTTTGGGTATATTAAAATAATTAATATTTTTAATGGAGTTCCTAAGTCTAAACTTAGGAAAAATAAAATATTAATGGGTAGTAATATAAAACTGGGTTAGATGGTTCCAAAAGTCATGGATCAAGCCAACTCTAATCTTAGCCATTGATTAGAGATTTAATATCGACCGTTGAAGGACCAACGAGAAAAGTAGAAGAAGAGACTTGAGGGTTAGTTGGAGAATACACCACAGTGATCAGTCATTCATTTTGCTAGAGTGGGGTTGCTAAGCAAAAGTGAATCAGTGATCAACATCAAGGGGCAGTGAGTACTGGACAGAGAGGTAGAGATGGTACTGAGAGACCAGCACAAAAGTAGGGAGAGCGAGAGCAGTAGCTTGTTCAGGCCACACAGTGCCTAGCAGAGACTGCGCATAGGCCAGAGGGACAGTTCCTGCATTGGGTTTTTTCTGGGGACATTTGTCCAAAAATAACGATGTCACTTGTGTGTTTGTTTTCTTTTAGCTGATGATTTGTAGATGTTGCGACTGTATTGTGTTTATTTCGGTATTTAAATGTTTTAAATAATTTGTTCAGAATTTACAAGTGGATAGACCAACAACATACATATTAATTCCTAGTGGATAGACTTTGGAATTTCAACACTTGAGCCATCTATATATTATTCGATGGTTATATTTTTCTATTCTTGGGGCTTTTTGAATACTAAAAATTAAGGACAATTGTAGAATTTAGTAAAAAGAGATGGTTGTTTGGTGGAATAAGGAGTGTGCCTTATTTCCACTAGGTCTATGGGGTCAAATTAATGGCCCTTTTGAGTTGGTTGATCAATGATTTTGGATTATGGTCGGAGGTGGAACCCCATAAGTTAAATGAGCTCGCGCTTGATCAAGTACATGTTTTGAAACCAAGCCCTACTAGAAAGGATTATACTTAGGGAAAATCCTTCCACAAATAGATCAACTATGATGCAAACTAAACCGAATCCCTTGGTGAGGAGCAGTAGGGCATGGCCCAACAAGAAGAAACAAACTCTACCTTACATGAACAAGAGAGATGTGCGAGTAAAACCCTAGACATCCCTTAGCAAGTGACCAACTTTCCTTTCAAATGGGTTGATCTAGTTAGTTTTTGTAGTAGTCTTTTGTTATCCACAAATCCCCTTAAGAAATTTTTGGAATGAACCAAGAAATATAATTCATAATGAACACCAAAGATTTCATCATAATGTTTCACATTATGGAAAACTGATTTCAACAATTCACAATGATCTGCAAACGAGGGAGATTTCTCTATTTATAGGTTAGGATCTCAACATCTTTCCTCATTTTGATTGAAAAAACAAGTGACTTTTCATACACAATAGGCTTGACGATTAATTCAAACTATAAGTTATTTCATTACATTACCTAAAACTGAAAAACATCCCACCAATTAGAGGTTAGATTTGACAAAAGGAGGTCTGAATTGACCTAAGGGTACAACATTCCATCAAGAATAGCTTGACACTACATGAAAAATTAACTTGAGTGCTTAGGAAGTAAAAATTTCCACTTTGTTTGCATAATGTTGCTTGAATGAGGACGTTGTGCTTTCCAACTGCTAGTATAATGTGGATAACCTCCTTTTGCTTGGTGCAAAGATGATTCATACCATGCTTTTAGGCTCCTTGCTTGATTTTGACTCGAAATGTCCCTTGGATTGCTTGGAGACTTAAATGACCTTTTGTTGTGCCTCAACATTCCTCCAAATTGACCTCTACATGGTCGAATGAGTAGAAAGGGCAAAGGAAACTTCTTGTCTGGATCCATTTGCTTTCTTTTTGTGTGGTTTACGGATTGAACTTTCTTGCCCATTAGTTTCCCTTAGTCTATGATGTGTCCTTGACTTGCTTTTACATCTTGCTTTCTCAACACATTTTCCATGTTACCTCTTTTAAACTCATTCCTACACCAGGGGAAGTCACCTCGTTTTGAAGGTGCCTAAAAGATGTAAATGGGACATTAAAGGGGGCATTAAGAGTGCCTTGACTTGTATTTGATTACTCTTGAGTTGGTGTTCGCAAGATATTTTTCCACTGCCTTGGAGGATGCAGGTCACTGCATTACGGATCACTAATGCATCACAAACTTTGAGACTTCCATGAAGAATGATGGTCATAGCGAAAGAGGTTGGCATACATATCGATATGGATGACTTGGGGAACAAAGATTGCATTGAGATAATGGGAAAGTGAGGTGAAAAGTACAATAAGTGAACTGCATTACGGATCACTAATGCATCACAAACTTTGAGACTTCCATGAAGAATGATGGTCATAGCGAAAGAGGTTGGCATACATATCGATATGGATGACTTGGGGAACAAAGATTGCATTGAGATAATGGGAAAGTGAGGTGAAAAGTACAATAAGTGATCACCTTTACAGTGCTACTCAACAAGGGCTACCATAAATCATCAGTTGTAGTAGATCCACCTCGTAATGTTCGCATATCACCGTAAGAGATAAGAATGTTGCATGATGGTTTCTTTCGCATACTATTCTTCTCTTTTCTTGACCCATCGAATGCAAAATGAAATCAGTTCCTACTAGTACTAACCTTTCTCTAGTGGCTTGTGGATTAGACTAGCCTCATAAGGTTTCCATAATTAATATGCTCTTCCAAGTTGAGTGATGCTTTGCTTTTGGGAGGGACCATTGTGAGAGAAACCTAGGCCTTATGTGGTGAGGTTTTCTCAAAAAAATAATAGCACCCCCATTCTTACTTTTAATAATGAACCCTTTTTCCTATATCCTCTCTCTTTGTTTTTTTTGCTTTCCCATTTCCTTGGCTACATCACCACTAATGGGTCTCTCTAGGTCGTTTTCTCAGGTAGGGCCCGACTTTAGATGGCTTCTTCTTAGATGGGACCAATGACTGTGCCTCTCCATTGCCTATTAAGGAATGTGGTATTGGTTGTCGCGTCTTATAGACTGCAGCTATGGGATCACATCTCTAACCATTGCTCCAATGCATTCTTCCACTCATCTATTGCATTCCCTAGTTCAATGCTAAGATTGTCAACTTTTTCATCTTTCCTTCGTTATTTGTGCTCCAGAGTTCTCAATTCACACCTCTTTCATTTGCTATCTCAAATAATGTTGCCACCTCTTTCTTCTTGGCTTCAGTTTTTCATCTCTATTGCTGTCCCCTCTTGTGTATTTGGTTCAGTTTTTTGGTCCTGGCTTCAATAAATTTGACCTCTCTTTCCTCCACTAGTTGATCTCTACCTTTGCCACCCGTCCTTCCTTGTCCTTTTCTCACCTTCACTAGCTTTTCAACCTCATTGAGATTTGCTATTGTTATCGTCTCCTTGTATGTGGAAAGCCATTTACTTTTATGTTGTAGGTTGTGTTACCAAAATCTAGCAGGCCCTAAGGAGGGAAAGGCTATGGGTCAAAGAGGTAAGCTAAGTGATAACAATGGGATGATGTCCCACAGTCACAACAACTAGTGTCCCTTGCTCTTTATGGACTTTTCATGATGTGAGGAGTCCTAGTAGATAAACAATCATCTTTAACTGATGTTCTAGGGTTTGAGGTACTAGGTGATGAGGTAGGACTTCCCAAGGGAAGCTCAATGTGATAATATGGCACTTCAAAAGGGTTTTAGCTCCCTATAAGAGAACTAGAAGAACCTTGCACATGATCTAGGGTTTTGTGAACTATCGTTTCTCTTCTAGGGTTTATTTTTGTGAAACGAACAGTGTAGTTGATACATTGAGCCATTTGATCTCTGCTCCCTGAGCCATCTATATATTATTTTATGTATGTATTTTTCTATTCTTGGGGCTTTTTGAATAATAAAAAATAAGGACAATTGCAGAATTAGTAAAAAGAGATGGTCGTTTGGTGGAATAAGGAGTGTGCCTTGTTTGCAGTAGGTCTATGGGGTCAAATCGATGCTCCTCTTGAGTTGGGTGATCAATGATTGTGAATTATGTGCGGAGGTGGAACCCCATAATTTAAATGAACTCGCGCCTAATCAAGAACTATTTTTGAAACCAAGCCCTACTAGAAAGGATTATACTTACAAAAAATCCTTCAAGAAATAGATCAACTATGATGCAAAATAAACTGAATCCCTTGGTGAGGAGCACTAGGGCATGGACCAACAAGAGGAAACAAACTCTACCTTACATCAACAAGAGATATGTGCAAGTAAAACCCTAGACATCCCTTAGCAAGTGACCAAGATTCCTTTCAAATGGGTTGATCTAGTTAGTTTTTGTAGTATTCTTTAGTTATCCACAAATCCCCTTAAGAAATTTTCGAAATCAACCAAGAAATATAATTCATGATGAGCACTAAAGATTTCATGATAATGTTTCACATTATGCAAAACCGATTTCAACAATTCACAATGATTTGCAAATCAGGGAGATTTCTTTATTTATAGGTTAGGACTTCAACATCTTTCCTCATTTTGATTGAAAAAACAAGTGACTTTTCATCCATAATAGGCTTGACGATTAATTCAAACTACAAGTTATTTCATTACATTACCTAAAACTGAAAAACATCCCACCAATTAGAGGTTAGATTTGAGAAAAGGAGGTCTGAATTGACCTAGGGGTACAACGTTCCATTAAGAATAGCTTGACATTGCATGAAAAATTAACTTGAGTGCTTAGGAAGTACAAAATTCCACTTTGTTTGCACAACGTTGCTTGAATGAGGACGTTGTGCTTTCCAACCAATGTTGCAGGAAGCATCCCCCCCCAGTTATAAGGCCTGAAGCGCGTCCCGTGCGGATTCGTACAGGAAGCGTCCCTGGAAGCACGCTTCCAAAATTCGGAAGCGCGCTTCCGCCTGTTTTGGACGCTTCTGCCTGTTTTGGACGCTTTCCTAGACACTTCCTGGACGCTTCTGCCTGTTTTGGACGCTTCCTGGACACTTCCTCGACGCTTCGGCCTGTTTTGGACGCTTCCACCTATTTGGGATGTTTGTTTTGA
>APFE030552930.1:59040-112281 GCA_000404065.3 Pinus taeda
AATATAAAATATATATATATATATATATATAGCAGACGCTTCCGCAGACGCTTCACTTCTTAGATTTTTGGAAAATGACGCTTCTGCGTCCCTGCTTCCAAAAAAGGTTGCCGTGTTGTCCCCGCTTCGTGCAACATTGTTTGCAACCGCTAGTATAATGTGGACAACCTCACTTTGCTTGTTTCAAAGATGATTCAGACCATGCTTTTAGGCTCCTTGCATGATTTTGACTTGAAATGTCCCTTGAATTGCTTGGAGAATTAAATGACCTTTTGTTTAGCCTCAACATTCCTCCAAATTGACCTCTACATGGTTGAATGGGTAGAAAGGGTAGAGGAAACTCCTTGCCTGTATCCATTTGCCTTCTTTTTGTGTGGTTTAAGGCTTGAACTTTCTTGCACATTAGTTGCCCTTAGTCTATGATATGTCCTTGACTTGCTTTTACATCTTTCTTGCTCAACACATTTTCCATGTTACCTCTTTTAACCAGGGGAAGTCACCTCGTTTTGAAGGTACGTAAAAGATGCAAATGCGACATTAAAGGGGGCGTTGAGAGTGCCTTGACTTGGATTTGACTGCTTTTGAGTTGGACATTGCAAGATATTTTCCCACTGCGTTGCAAGATGTGGATCACTACATTAGGGATCTCCAATGCATCACAAAGTTTGAGACTTCCATGAGGAATGATGGTCATAGCCAAAGCGGTGTGCATAGATATGGATATGGTTGATTTCGGGAATAAAGATTGCATTGAGATAATTGGAAAGTGACGGAAAAAGTACAATAAGTGATCACCTTTATAGGGCTACTCAACAAGGGCTCCCATAAATCATCAGTCATATTAGATCCACCTCTTTCCTTGACCCATTGAATGCTGAATGAAATCAATTCTTTCTAGTACTAACCTTTCTCTAGTGGGTTGTGGATTAGAATAGCCTCGTAAGGTTTCCATAATTAATATGCTCTTCCAGGTTGAGCAATTCCCTGCTTTAGGGAGGGACCATTGTGAGGGAAACCTAGGCCTTATGTGGTGAGGTTTTCTCAAGAAAATAATAGCAGCCCCATTCTTACTTCTAATAACGAACCCTTTTTCCTATATCCCCTCTCTCAATTTTTTTCTTTCCCCTTTCCTTGGCTACATCACCACTAATGGGTCTCTTTAGGTTGTTTTCTCAGGTAGGGCCCAACTTGAGATGGCTTCTTCTTAGATGGGACCAATCACCATGCCTCTCCATTTCCTATTAAGGAATTTGGTCTTAGTTGTCGCATCCTATAGACTGCAGCCTTGGGATCACATCTCTAACCATTGCTCCATGCTTTCTTCTACTCATCTATTACATTCCCCAACTAACTCTAAGATTGTCAACTTTTTCATCTTTCCTTCTTTATTTGTGCTCCAGAGTTCTCAATTCTCACCTCTTTTATTTGCTATCTCAAATAATGTTGCCACCTCTTACTTCTTGGCTTCAATTGTTCATCTCTATTGTTGTCCCCTCTTGCGTGTTTGGTTCAGTTTTTTGGTCCTGGCTACAGTAAATTTGATCTCCCTTTCCTCCACTAGTTGATCCCTACCTTTGCCACCTGTCCTTACTTGTCCACTTCTCACCTTCACTCGCTTCTCAACCTCATTGAGATTTGGTATTGTTATCATCTCCTTGTATGTTGCAAGCCATTTAATTTTATGTGGTAGGATATGTTACCAAAATCTAGCAGTCCCTAAGGAGGGAAATGTTATGGGTCAAAGGGGTAAACTAAGTGATAACAATGGGACGATGTCCCACAGTCACAACAACTAGTGTCCCTTGCTTTTTATGGACTTTTCATGATGTGAGGAGTCCTAGTAGATAAACAATCATCTTTAATTGATGTTTTAGGGTTTGAGGTACTAGGTGATGAGATAGGACTTCCCAAGGGAAGCTCAATGTGATAATATGGCACTTCAGAAGGGTTTTAGCTCCCTATAAGAGACCTAGAAGAAACTTGCACGTGATCGAGGGTTTTGTGAGCTATCATTTCTCTTCTAGGGTTTCTTTTTGTGAAACCACCACCGTAGTTGATACATTGAGCTGTTTGATTTCTACTCTTTGAGCCATCTATATATTATTTTATGTATACATTTTTCTATTCTTAGGGCTTTTTGAATAAAAAAAATTAAGGACAATTGCAGAATTTAGTAAAAAGAGATGGTTATTTTGTGGAAAAAGGAGTGTGCCTTATTTCCACTAGGTCTATGGGGTCAAATCGATGCCCCTCTTGAGTTGGTTGATCAATGATTGTGGATTATGTTGGAGGTGGAACCCCATAACTTAAATGAGCTCGCACCCAATCAATAAGAAGTTTTGAAACCAAGCCCTACTAGAAAGGATTATACTTGGGGAAAATCCTTCAACAAATAGATCAACTATGAGGCAAAATAATCTGAATCACTTGGTGAGGAGCACTGGGGCATGGCTCAACAAGAAGAAATAAACTCTACGTTACATCAACAAGAGAGATGTGTGAGCTAAAGCCTAGACATCCCGTAGCAAGTGACCAGACTTCCTTTCAAATGGGTTGATCTAGTTAGTTTTTGTAATATTCTTTAGTTATCCAAAAATCCCCTTAAGAAATATGTGAAATCAACCAAGAAATATAATTCGTGATGAACACCAAAGATTTCATGAAAATGTTTCACATTATGGAAAAACGGTTTCAACAATTCACAATGATTTGCAAACGAGGGAGATTTCTCTATCTATAGGTTAGGATCTCAACATCCTTCCTCCTCTTGATTGAAAAAAAAGTGACTTTTCATCCACAATATGCTTGACGATTAAGTCAAAATACAAGTTATTTCGTTACATTACGTAAAACTGAAAAACGTCCCACCAATTAGAGCTTTGATTTGACAAAATGAGGTCTGATTTGACCTAAGGGTACAATGTTCCATCAAGAATAGCTTGACATTGGTTGAAAAATTAACTTGAGTGCTTGGGAAGTAAAAAATTCCACTTTGTTTGCACAATGTTGAAGGAATCAGGACGTTGTGCTTTCCAACGGTTAGTATAATGTGGACTACCTCCCTTTGCTCAGTGCAAAGATGATTCAAACCAAGCCTACGGTTAGTATAATGTGGACTACCTCCCTTTGCTCAGTGCAAAGATGATTCAAACCATGCTTTTAGGATCCTTGGTTGATTTTGACTCAAAATGTCCCTTGGATTGCTTGGAGACTTATATGACCTTCTGTTTTGTCTCAACATTCCTCCAAATTGACCTCTACATGGTCCAATGGGTAGAAAGGGCAGAAGAAACTCCTTGTCTGGATCCATTTGCCTGCATTTTGTGTGGTTTAAGGCTTGAACTTTCTTGCACATTAGTTGCCCTTAGTCTATGATGTGTCCTTGAACTGCTTTTACATCTTGCTTACTCAACATATTTTCCATGTTACCTCTTTTAACATCATTCTTACATAAGGGGAAGTCACCTCATTTTGAAGGTACCTAAAAGATGCAAATGGGACATTAAAGGGGGTGTTAAGAGTGCTTTGACTTGGATTTGATTACTCTTGAGTTGGAGGTCGCAAGATATTTTTCCACTCCCTTGGAGGATGCGGGTCACTGCATTAGGGATCTCTAATGCATCACAAACTTTGAGACTTCCATGAAGAATGATGGTCATAGCCAAAGAGGTGTGCATACATATCGATATGGTTGATTTGGGGAACAAAGATTGCATTGAGATAATGGGAAAGTGAGGGAAAAAGAACAATAAGTGATCACCTTTACCGGGCTACTCAACAAGGGCTCCCATAAATTATCAGTCATAGTAGATCAACCTCCTAATGTTCGCATATCACCTTAAGAGATAAGAATGTTGCATGATGCTTTCTTTCGCATACTATTCTTCTCTTTTCCCGACCCATCGAATGCTGAATGAAATCCTTTCCTTCTAGCACTAAACTTTCTCTACTGGCTTGTGGATTAGACTAGCCTCATAAGGTTTCCATAATTAATATGCTCTTCCAATTTGAGCGATGCTTTGCTTTTGGGAGGGACAATTGTGAGAGAAACCTAGGTCTTATGTGGTGAGGTTTTCTCAAAAAAAATAATAGCGTCCCCATTCTTACTTTTAATAATGAACCCTTTTTCCTATATCCTCTCTGTCTGTTTTTTTGCTTTCCCCTTTCCTTGGCTACATCACCACTAATAGGTCTCTTTAGGTCGTTTTCTCAGGTAGGGCCCGACTTGAGATGGCTTCTTCTTAGATGGGACCAATGACTGTGCCTCTCCATTGCTCATTAAGGAATTTGGTCTTGGTTGTCGCATCCTATAGACTGCAGTTATGGATCACATATCTAACCATTGCTCCAATGCTTTCTTCCACTCGTTTATTGCATTCCCTAGTTCAATGCTAAGATTGTCAACTTTTTCATCTTTTCTTCTTTATTTGTGCTCCAGAGTTCTCAATTCTCACCTCTTACATTTTCTATCTCAAATAATGTTGCCACCTCTTACTTTTTGGCTTCAATTGTTCGTCTCTATTGTTGTCCCCTCCTGCGTATTTGGTTCAGGTTTTTGTTCTTGGCTTTAGTAAATTTGATCTCTCGTTCCTCCACTAGTTGATCTCTACCTTTGCCATCTGTCCTTCCTTGTCCTCTTTTCACCTTCACTCGCTTTTCAACCTCATTGAGATTTGCTATTGTTATCTTCTCCTGGTATGTGGCAAGCCATTTACTTTTATGTTGTAGGCTGTGTTACCAAAATCTAGCAGGCCCTAATTAGGGAAAGGCTATGGGTCAAAGAGGTAAATTAAGTGATAACAATGGGACGATGTCCCACCGTCACAACAACTAATGTCGCCTGCTCTTTATGGACTTTTCATGATGTGAGGAGTCCAAGTAGATAAACAATCATCTTTAACTGATGTTCTAGGGTTTGAGGTACTAGTTGATGAGGTAGGACTTCCAAAGGGAAGCTCAATGTGATAAAATGGCACTTCAGAAGGGTTTTAGCTTGCTATAAGAGACCTAGAAGAAACTCACATGTGATCTAGGGTTTTATGAACTGTCGTTTCTCTTATAGGGTTTCGTTTTGTGAAACCACCAGTGTAGTTGATACATTGGGTTGTTTGATCTCTGCTCCCTCAGCCATCTAAATATTATGTTATGCATATATTTTTCTATTCTTGGGGATTTTTGAATAATTGATACATTGGGCTGTTTGATCTCTGCTCCCTCAGACATCTAAATATTATGTTATGTATATATTTTTCTATTCTTGGGGATTTTTGAATAATAAAAAATAAGGACAATTGCAGAATTAGTAAAAAGAGATGGTTGTTTGGTGGAATAAGGAGTGTGCTTTATTTCCCCTAGGTTTATGGGGTCAAATTGATGCTCCTCTTGTGTTGGTTGATCAATGATTGTGGATTATGGCCGAAGGTGGAACCCCATAAGTTAAATGAGCTCGCGCCTAATCAAGAACAAGTTTTGAAACCAAGCCTTACTAAAAAGAATTATACTTAGGGAAAATCCTTCAACAAATATATCAACTATAATGCAAAATAAACTGAATCCCTTGGTGAGGGGCACTAGGGCATGGACCAACAAGAAGAAAAAAACTCTACCTTACATCAACAAGAGAGATGTGCGAGTAAAACCATAGACATCCTTAAGCAAGTGACCAAGCTTCCTTTCAAATGGGTTGATCTAGCTAGTTTTTGTAGTATTCTTTAGTTATCCGCAAATCCCCTTAATAAATTTTCGAAATCAACCAAGAAATATAATTCATGAGGAACACCAAAGATTTCATGAAAATGTTTCACATTATGGAAAACCAATTTCAACAATTCACAATGATCTGCAAACAAGGGAGATTTCTCTATTTATAGGTTAGGATCTCAACATCTTTCCTCCTTTTGATTGGAAAGACAAGTGAGGTCGTAAGTTATTTTTCCACTGCCTTGGATGATGCGGGTCACTGCATTAGGTATCTCTAATGCATCACAAACTTTGAGACTTCCATGAAGAATGATGGTCAAAGCCAAAGAGGTGTGCATACATATCGATATGGTTGATTTTGGGAACAAAGATTGCATTGAGATAATGGGAAAGTGAGGCAAAAAGTGCAATAAGTGATGACCCTTACAGGGCTACTCTACAAGGGCTCCCATAAATCATCAGCTGTAGTAGATCCACCTCCTAATGTTCGCATATCATCGTAAGAGATAAGAATGTTGCATGATGCTTTCTTTCGCATATTATTATTCTCTTTTCCTGACCCATCGAATGCTGAATGAAATCCTTTCCTTCTAGTACTAACCTTTCTCTAGTGGCTTGTGGATTAGACTAGCCTCATAAGGTTTCCATAATTAATATGCTCTTCCAAGTTGAGCGATTCTCTGCTTTTGGGAGGGACCATTGTGAGAGAAACATAGGCATTATGTGGCGAGGTTTTCTCAAAAAAATAATTGCACCCCCATTCTTACTTTTAATAATGAACCCTTTTTCCTATATCCTCTCTCTCCGTTTTTTTTGCTTTCCCCTTTCCTTGGTTACATCAACACTAATGGGTCTCTCTAGGTCGTTTTCTCCAGTAGGGACCGACTTGAGATGACTTCTTCTTAGATGGGACCAATGACTGTGCCTCTCCATTGCCTATTAAGGAATTTGGTCTTGGTTGTCGCATCCTATAGACTGCAGCTATGGGATCGCATCTCTAACTATTGCTCCAATGCTTACTACCACACGTCTATTGCATTCCCCAGTTCAACACTAATATTGTCAACTTTTTCATCTTTCCTTCTTTATTTGTGCTCCAGAGTTCTCAATTCTCACCTCTTTCATTTGCTATCTCAAATAATGTTGCCACCTCTTACTTCTTGGCTTCAATTGTTCATCTCTATTGTTGTCCCCTCTTGCGTATTTGGTTCAGTTTTTTGGTTCTGCTTTCAGTAAATTTGATCTCTCTTTCCTCCACTAGTTGATCTTTGCCTTTGCCACCTGTCCTTCCTTGTCCTCTTCTAACCTTCACTCGCTTCTCAACCTCATTGATATTTGCTATTGTTATCATCTCCTTGTATGTGCCAAGCCATTTACTTTTATGTTGTAGGCTGTGTTACCAAAATCTAGCAGGCCCTAAGGAGAGAAAGGCTATGGGTCAAAGAGGTAAACTAAATGATAACAATGGGACGATGTTCCACAGTCACAACAACTAGTGTCCTCGGCTCCATATGGAATTTTCATGATGTGAGGAGTCCTAGTAGATAAAAAATCATCTTTAACTGATGTTCTAGGGTTTGAGGTACTAGGTGATGAGGTAGGACTTCCTAAGCGAAGCTCAATGTGATAATATGGCACTTCAGAAGGGTTTTAGCTCCCTATAAGAGGCCTAGAAGAAACTTGCACGTTATCTAGGGTTTTTTGAAATATCGTTTCTCTTCTAGGGTTTCTTTTTGTGAAACCACTAATGTAGTTGATATATTGAGTCGCTTGATCTCTGCTCCCTGAGCCATCTATATATTGTTTTATGTATGTATTTTTCTATTCTTAGGGCTTTTTGAATAATAAAAAATAAGGACAATTGCAGAATTTAGTAAAGAGAGATGGTTGTTTGGTGGTATAAGGAGTGTGTCTTATTTCCACTAGGTCTATGGGGTCAAATCAATACTCCTCTTGAGTTGGTTGATCAATGATTGTTGATTATGGCCAGAGGTGGAACCCCATAAGTTAAATGAGCTTGCGCCTAATCAAGAACAAGTTTTGAAACCAAGCCCTACTAGAAAGGATTATACTTAGGGAAAATCCTTCAACAAATAGATCAACTATGATGCAAAATAAACCGAATCCCTTGGTGAGGAGCAGTAGGGCATGGCCCAACAAGAAGAAACAAACTCTACCTTACATCAATAAGAGAGATGTGTGAGTAAAACCCTAGACATCCCTTAGCAGGTGACCAATCTTCCTTTCAAATGGGTTGATCTAGTTAGTTTCTGTAGTATTGTTTAATTATCCACAAATCCCCTGAAGAAATTTTTGAAATCAACCAAGAAATATAATTCATGATGAACACTGAAGATTTCATGAAAATGTTTCACATTATGGAAACCCGATTTCAACAATTCACAATGATCTGCAAACGAGGGAGATTTCTCTATTTATAGGATAGGATCTCCACATCTTTACTCCTCTTGTTTGAAAAGACAAGTGACTTCTCATCGACAATACACTTGACGATTAAGTCAAACTATAAGTTATTTCATTACGTTACCTAAAACTAAAAAACATCTCACCAATTAGAGGTTAGATTTGACAAAATTGACCTAAGGGTACAACATTCCATCAAGAACAGCTTGACATTGCTTGAAAAATTAACTTGAGTGCTTGGGAAGTAAAAAATTCCACTTTGTTCACTCAATGTTGTTTGAATGAGGATGTTGTGCTTTCCAACTGCTAATATAATGTGGACCAATGTTGCTCTAATTGTTATCGGGATAATTTCGGTGCGGGGAAAAAATCAGAAAAAAGCGTAAAAATCGGGAAAATATCGCTAATAATCGAGAAAAAATCGTAACATACAAAAATATTTATTTTTTTTTTCAATTTTTTTAATATCTAAACCATCTACAACATAAAATAAATACATTGACACATAAATATGATAAAAGAACTAATATATAAGATGTTTAATATCATTTCTAGTGATACATGACACATAACAGTGAATCATGTCCTGAATAGTAAGTCTTGACTCCGGAGTCCCAACTCGGCCGAAAATATCAACAAAAAATATAATAATGTATCTCATGAGTCATATTGTCATATACAATGAAATGAATAAAATAACTAAAGTCTAATACTGTTGGTTTCCTCTGCCCCTCTTGCGAGAAAATGCCATAGCTTTCCCTTTCCTTCTAGATGTAGATGTTGGTGCTGGTGGAGTTAGCAATGGAGTTTGCTGTGCTCTAGAAGCTGAAGAACTAGGAGTTGGAGCTATAGGAGGTAGACCACGTCCTCTACTGGTGGCAGGGGTAGCCAGGGCAGGTGGTGTCACCTCCTCCTCCTGTTGCTCCAACTCAACTACATCCTGCACTAACCAATCATATGTAGAATCCATGAGAGGCCTCTCGGCCCCAACCCTCCATGCAGTAGTGGTGTCAATCCTATCCAATGAGATGGCCTCCATATGAGGTGTCCTCTCAAGTTGCCTCACCCACAATCAAAGATTGTTGTAGACGTAAACCATGTCATTAAGTCGTCGAGACTCACCTATACAAAGATCATGAAATAATAATTATAAAAAAAATATTGTTTAATGAATTCAAAAAATTATTTGGAAATTTGCAATATTTTAAATTTTTAAGTGTTAACCTGTTGCGCTTCTTGTTGTGTATTTTTTCAAATACACTTCAGTTGCGCTCACATCCTGAGGAGCTACATGTTTGGCTGAGGTTTCGAATGGCAAGCTTTTGCAGAAGGGGTACCTTGGCACCATACATTCTCCACCATGCATCTAGAACAAAATTAGAAATAAAATTTTAAATAAACATAAGCAAAAAAATGGAATTTGAAGAGACAATGAAATTTGAAACAAACTAAAAAATATTTGGCATTTTAATCGTCCTATTAGTCACAGCCATGTCAAAGCCAAATATGCCACTTGCCATCCTATATGTCTCAATTTCTTTAGAGATTTCTGTACCTTCTGTTCGAGATCGCACCATCCTCTGGACACAGGTTAAGAATCCATCTATGATTTTAACATAAAATACGAACCCACATGTGTAAGAAAATGCGGGGTTCGAGTAGATCCCTGCAGCATGAATGGGACGATGGAGTGTGTTGTTTGATCGTTCATCAATCACTCCCCATAGGAGGAGTTGTCTCTAAAACCCCTCATCTCCCTTATCATTATAGTAGGCCCAAATGGATTCTTTCGCCCTGTCCATGGCCTCATACAAATAGCCCATTGTGGGCTTCTCACCATCAACTAATCGAAGAACCTTTACCAAAGGTTTAGTAACGACGCACACCTCCTTCACTTCCGCTCAGAAGTCTTCCTAGTATGAAACTAGTCTGCATATGGCCTCTCCCTCTGGTTTGCGGCTCATTGTCAAAACACGCCACTCCTTTGAAAGAAAGATTCTCTTCACATCCCACATAGAATTCAAGAGGGATTGAAGAGAAATGAAATTGGTGGGAAACCGTGTAATGGCGGGGCGCACCAACTCTTTTTTGTTGGTGAATTTTCTCATTAAACTAAGCACATATGTATGATTATATATAAATTTTGTAATGCTTTTGGATGACTCAACAATATCTTTGACAAAGGAAATTTTCCCTATGTTTTATAACATCAAATCAATACAGTGTGCAACACAAGGTGTCCAAAATAAAGTAGGATGCCTGTCCATAAGCATCCTGTTAGCAGCAACATAATTTGCAGAATTGTCCATTATGACTTGGCAACATTTTCTGCTCCCACCTCCAAAATAAACACATCCAACAAATCACATAAAGTTCTTGCATCTTTGATTTGTGCAGATGCATCAACAGATTTGATAAACATAGTCCCCTTGGGACAACTAACCAAGAAGTTTATAAGGGTTCTCCCCTTTTGGTCAGTCCAACCATCTGACATCACAGTGCATCCTGTTTGTGCCCATGATTCCCTAAAATCCTCCAATCTTTTGGTGCAGTCAAGCTTTTCATTTTGAAGAATCTGGCCTCTAATGTCATGATAAGAAGGGATTTTGTACCCTGGGCCAACAGTTGCAATAGCATAAACAACAGGTTGGAAAAATGGATTATTCCTTACAATGCTGAAAGGAATATCACTCCAAAGGAGAAACTTGGCCAGCAACTTGACAACTTGTTCTCTCTCAGTTTTTTTAAGCATTGAAGTGAGAGATGGTTGTGAACCAGGTGTGGTTCGAGGAACAAAAAATGATGAGGCAGCTACCGTGTTGGTTGATGTTGCAGTAGAACCACTGCCACTGCCTTGTTCAGCTGACTTTTTTAGTTGCCTCTTCATTTATGCTTTGGCTTCTCTAGTGTAGTCTAAATTTTCCAATGATATCATGGCTCTTAGGATAATTTCAGGATTTGTCTCTGTGCAAGGCCCTACGTCAAATCCAGGGATTTGTGCAAGGTGATACTGCAATTTTGTAATATTCCTAACCCAGAATAACCCTCAAACCCCAACAAGCTCCAACCAAATACGTGCAAATGATATAGTAACCCAGAAGTGATAAATAACAGTGAAACAACATATAATGACATAAACCGGAAATATAAGCAGATACACAAGAAATGCAGCAAGAAAGGCTAAGCCATTTTATTATACTGAGCAATAAAATAAGAATAAGTACAAGAGGTGGACAGATATATGGCACCTCGACTTGCACAAGGCAAGTGAAGAAATACTCTCAGAATGACAAGAATGGCCTCTCTGTGTGGATGTTGCTGTTGCTAGAAAACAAATGTTGATTTGGGGTTGCTTCCCTCCTTGGAAAAAACTGAAACTCTGGATTCGGGCTCTACTCAAGAAACCCAAAGAAACCCAGAAAGCTTTCTTGGAATGGCCGACCCCCGAAAAACACCCTCTTGGGGTTCTGCACAGTTCCTCAATGCCCTGCGCTGCCATTGAAAAAAACCCCTCTAAACTATGCCTGAAACACTGCTAGAAACCCTGCCAAAATCCTCCAAGGAGACAAGAGCTGAACCTCTGCTCAATCTCCCAGCATAAATCCACCTGCAAACCCCAATCCAACACTTCAACCAAAAAGAACTGCGTCCCTCTCCAAGTGCTGCGCAGTCCTCCAAAAAGCTGATGAAACTGCTGCTGAAATGATAGTAAAACTACTGCTGAATTACCGATGGAAATACCTTGCCCGAGCAGGCACTCAAAGTCCCCCGGGGCTAAGGGTGAGATCTCCGAACGGAGATACTCAATGCACTAAACAGTGCTGCAGACCAGCGTGCTTAGAAGTTGAAACGACTAGCTCAAAATGCACATAACTGAATGATCAAAATGAGGGGGCTCCTATCTATTTTATAGCCTCTGCCTCTCACAATCCCTAGGCTCATCTCCTCCTGCGTGATTCCTCTTGCCACGTGTTCTTTTTCCTCCTGCGCAGTTCCTCCATGTGTCTGCGTGGGCTTCATTTCTGCATCCCCCTTTGGCCCCCTTGGCTCCCCTTTAAGTCACAAGGTTGTGCTACCTAGGAAGTGACTTTTTATTCTAAAGTGAGTTATGTTCCCCCTTCCTCACTTTTTATTTGCAAATAACTATAAAAGGCAAAAATTGAAAAAAATCGAATATTCCAATTAGCCATAGCTAATTAGGAATATTACAGTCTCCCCCGGCAAAATGTTGCTTGTCCTCAAGCAACTGAAGTGATGGATGCTGTAAGATCTTCTCATTCTCCCAAGTGGCATCTTCATCCGGCAAATTCTTCCACCTCACCAAGAATTTCTGGACCGTACTGCTTTGCAGCTGCTTCTCCCTAGTGTCAATGATAGCCTCCGGCTGCAATACCAAATGCCCCTCATCATCCATGGGTGGTAGCTCATCTGTCACGGTCACCTGCCCCAATGCCTTCTTCATGCATGATACATGAAAAACGTTATGAATCTTGCTACCTTGGGGTAGCTCCAACTCATATGCTACCTGTCCAATCCTGCGTATCACCCTGTATCGTCCATAAAAGCGGGGCTTGAGCTTCTCATCCCCCTTCTGCTTCAGTGATGACTGTCGGTGTGGCTGTAATCGTAGGTAGACCATGTCCCCTACCTCGAACTAACTCTCCACTCGACCCCTGTCGACATACAGCTTCTTTTGGTTCTGTGTTGTAGCCATGTTATACTTGAGAGCTAGGAGGATATCCTGACTCTCTTAGATCCAAAACTTGGCTCTAAGAGCCCTGCTATCACCAAACATCACGTCGACAAAAGATAAAGGATGATACGCAAGTAGCCCTCCAGCCACTTGTTAATTATCTCCGTCTGCCCATCCGTCTGTGGGTGATAGCTGGTACTCGGTGTCAACTCCGTCCCCACCAATCGGAAAAGCTCCTGTCAAAACCCCCCATGAAACGACTGTCCCTGTCACTGACGATGGTCTTAGGAAGACCATGTAGCCTGAAGAACAGCTCGGCCACCTGTGCTGCTGTATAGTGTGCGGATATGGCAAAGAAATTTGCGTACTTCGATAGTCGATCAACAACGACAAAGATACAATCCTTGCCCTGTACCATGGGCAACCCTGTGATGAAGTCCATTGAAATGCTCTCCCATTTCCCCTTCGGAATGGGAAGAGGTTGTAATAAACCCGCGGGATGGCTCATCTCTCGCTTGTTCCTCTGGCAAACATCGCACTCCCGGATGTGCTGGAGCACGTCCTCCTTAAGGCCCTTCCATGAGAACCTCTCTCTAATGGCCCTGTAGGTTTTCTTAAACCCTTGATGTCCTGCCAAAGGTGAATTGTGTGATGCCTGGAGTACCTTCTTCTTGAGCTGAGACCCCTCAGTCAAGAAGATCCGGTCCCTGTAATAGATGATCTCATCGACCACCCTGTACCTATCATCTGCCACCTGCCCATCTAGAACCTCGCGTGCAAACCTGTCCTTGGAGTACTCTACTAAGAGTCGAGCCCTCCAATCTGTATCCAAGCTCATAAGAGACAGCGTGGCTGGTCTATGTGAGAGGGCATCTGCTACCACGTTGTTCTTACCCTTGACATACTCAAAGTCATATGCTTGGATCTTACTGATCCACTTCTGCTGCCTCTCCTGTAGTACCTTCTTCTTGAGCTGAGACCCCTCAGTCAAGAAGACCCGGTCCCTGTAATAGATGATCTCATCGACCACCTTGTACCTATCATCTGCCACCTGCCCATCTAGAACCTCGCGTGCAAACCTGTCCTTGGAGTACTCTACTAAGAGTCAAGCCCTCCAATCTGTATCCAAGCTCATAAGAGACAACGTGGCTGGTCTATGTGAGAGGGCATTTGCTACCACGTTGTTCTTACCCTTGACATACTCAAAGTCATATGCTTGGATCTTACTGATCTACTTTTGTTGCCTCTCCTGTAGCTGCTTCTGCTCCAAAAAGAACTTGAGGCTGTTGTGATCAGTCCTCACCCTGAACCTGTTGCCTACCTTGTCGGTACTTAGCCAATGCATGCATGATGGCCAGCATCTCCTTGTCGTATATGGAATACAACCTCTCGTGCGGAAGGAGCTTCTGGTCTCAAATGGGTGACCTCCCTGCATCAATACTGTGTCGATCCCCTCTCCCGACGCATCACACTCCAAGACAAATGGTTGCATAAAATCTGGCAACGCAAGCACTGGGCAGTTGCTCATAACCTCCTTGAGCCTGTCAAAGGCTCGCTGCGCTGTATCTAACCAACTGAATGCCCCGTTTTTCGTCAAATCTGTTAAGTGTGTAGCAAGCTGTGAGAAACCTTTGACGAACTTCCGGTAGTAAGTGCAAATGCCAATGAATCCTCGAAGTTCCTTCACATTCCTCGGCTCCGGCGATTCCCTGATGGCCCTAATCTTCTCCTTGTGGACCCTCACTCAGTCCACACCTATGATGTGTCCTAGATACAACATCTCCGTCAACCCAAACTCACACTTGGAGAGTTTGGCATAAAACTGTTGCTCCTGTAAGATATGCAATACTATCTCAATGTGTTGGAGATGCTCTTCCCAAGCCTTGCTGTAAATGAAAATATCATCGAAGAATACCAACACAAACTTCCTCAAAGGACTACGGAAGATGTGATTCATGCAGGACTGAAATGTAGCTGGGGCGTTGGTTAGCCCAAAAGGCGTCAGCAAGAACTCAAAGTGCCCATAGTGACACCTGAAGGCGGTCTTGGGAATATCTTGCTCCCTCACGCGAATCTGATGGTACCCAGATCTGAAATCAATCTTTGAGAAGAATCGTGCTCCCCTCAACTCGTCCATCAACTCATCGATCCTGGGTATGGGGTATTTGTTCTACAGGGTCTTCTTGTTCAGGGCCCTGTAGTCAATGCACATCCTCAATGTACCGTCCTTCTTCACCAACACCACAGAAGAAGCAAAAGGACTCGTGCTCGGAAAAATGTGCCCAAGTGCCAGCAACTCCTGGATAGCCCACTCAATCTCGTCCCGATAGGCCTTGGGGTGCCTATAGGGGTGGTGATCACTGCCTGGATGCCCTGCTCAAGCTCGATAGTGTGCTCAATCCCCCGATCTGGTGGCTGTCCTGGTGGAATCTCTCCAAACACTATGGCATACTGATCAAGGACGGACTGGATCTCGGGGTGTACCTGTTATCACCCCAAGAAACTCTCCTAGCCCACTCAATCTCGTCCCGATAGGCCTTGGGGTGCCTATAGGGGGTGGTGATCACTGCCTGGATGCCCTGCTCAAGCTCGATAGTGTGCTCAATCCCCTGATCTGGTGGCTGTCCTGGTGGAATCTTTCCAAACACTATGGCATACTGATCAAGGACGGACTGGATCTCGGGATGTACCTGTTATCACCCCAAGAAACTCTCCTAGGTTATATCTCAGAAATGCTTGGGAACATTACAAACTCAACAAAATGTTGGAAATATGGTGGATGAATGAAAGAAATGCTGCATTTTCAAGCCAGATAACCACTTCTACTATGCTTAACCCCAGACATGGGTGAACACCCCCAGACTACAAGGCTTTAGACCACCAATTACTCATAGTTTAAGAAAAATGTGATAATGGAGAAGACTGACCACACCAGCAGATGCACAGGACCCTGTGATGGCCGGCTGCAACCAGTTAAAAGGTCTGCAAATCTATTTCCTAATGCATAGACAGGATGACAACTCTCTGGCATTAAACAATAGAAACCTGTATACAAATTCAATGATACATGCTAAATCCTAACACAGAGGTGGGATGGCAGCCCCTCTAATGCTAAATATTAACAGCACATGAATAAATGCAAAACAGGCACAGCCTGAACAAGAAGAAGAAGTGGAAAGTGAGCAATTAACAGCAAAAGAAGCTTGCATTAGCTGAAAATGAAGACCAGACGCTGCAGGTATCACAATAGTTACTTCTCTAGAAGTTGAAGCTTACAACAAAATAACATTCATCAACCTATTACATTCTGTCTTGTGGATATATATAGAGGTTGATTACGAAAATATCTGCTATCCTATGCGTAGAGGGGTCATAATGGACCACCAACCACATTTACATTCAGATATTGGGGGTCTGATACAAATCTGACTGCTTTAATGGACAAAATCGGCCTTTTCCTGATATTCTGAAGTCCTCTGGCAGCTGGAATGAATTCTGGATCAAACTCCATACCTGATAAATGCTCTTCACTGCTCGAGGTCATCCTGTTTGTCCTTCGGCCATTCTGTTGTTTAATGCAGTTGTTGGAGCCATTAACTGGGCAGGTACAGGTAATTGATTGCTTGTTGTCCATCGGGATCTCCAGACAGTCAAAAACATGGTGGAAGCATGAGCAGAAGGCGAATAAACATTGGCCATTAGATTAAGCAATCGGACGGGGAAGATTGGCGCATGGAGGCTATCTGAAGACAGGGGAGCGGGGAGAGCATCGTGAGATGTCGGATCGTGGGCGACGATTGCACATAGAAGATGCATGACGCTTAAACGATGGGAGAATGGCGGTATAGCGGGCGGCTGGTTTCCCTGCACTGCTTATCGGGTGCAGTGTTTTCCGTATATGGAGAAGTGATGCAATCAGACTGCGCTGTGTGGCAGCCCAAAACCACCGCCCCCGCTCACTAACGGGCGCGCAAGTCATGGGAAGAGGGCCTGCGACTATCGTTGATCTGGCAATGGACGGTCAGATGGAGGGGAAGATGCGCAGGGTTTAATGATCAGGCGGGTAACACAGAAACCGTTAAATCGGATGCGATCAATAGCGGAGACTTAAAACATGACAGAGGGCTATCTTAGCGCGGGTTCCTATGTTAAGCACCCTGGGGTTACAACAAAAGGGTTATGCAGAGTTTACGCAGGTTTATAGGGAAACTTGGCGGAAAATAGAGGCAGTAGGAATTAAACAAAAATGAGTTTAACCAGAGATTGTGGAGTAGAACTGGGATAACAAGGGTTATGAGAATCAAAGAAGAATGAAGGAGGAGTAGGAAATGAATTGCAGCAAGACCCTCGGCACAAACCAACCACAATTCGACCCTTTAAGTAGCGAAATCAATAGCAGAGCTAACATTGGCTCCTTCTGGGGATGAGATCCTCCCTGCGAGGTCTCAAGAACTGCAGACCAATGCCTTCATGCAAAACTTCAGCTTTAAAAACATTTGCCTAGTATCCATTGGGCATGGAGTCAACTAAGCATACAATAGAAACCTGTAAAATAGCTTGATTACAATCATTAAAGCCTAAAAACTTAAACTTTAAAAGTAGCCCCTTTGCTGGGCCAACCAAAATTGTTGCCTGTCCTCCGGTTCATCATATATCAGCAAGACAAGATTTATTTGATCCTCTACCCCAAAGAGTTTAGGACACTTGAGCTTGATGGGTAGATAGGGATCAAATTTCATTTCCCTTCTGTGTATTTTCCTCCTTGGATGCTCTTTAGAGGAGCCTTTGTACACCTGCTGAATAATCATGGCTGTTGTGTACATGTTTGTGTCTTTTGTAGCCTGCACAACTAATATGAAAGAGGCACCATTGAATTTTTGTGCAGGGCACACAGAAACAACATCTGCTCCTAAATCTTTGCTAGAACAGTCCTCATCCAAGGAGGGATTCCAATACTGTGCCTCCTCTTCCTCTGTCATCTGAAAAGATGCCCTTTCAATCTGTGTAGACGCCATCTGAGCAGGTTTTGAAATATCAAGACTGAGGTGATCAGTTTCAGCCTCGAGCATTGCATTATGTTCTGTCTCAGTGTTCATGGGACAACTGTGAGGGAATTTCATTTGATCAGACAGAGAAACAAAAGATGATGGGGAGCCTTCTTCTCCTTTTTTGATCACTGGGCTGGGGATGATAGCAGGTTGGCTAATTTGCAGTTTTGCACAGCCACGCGAAGATGAGCTAAAATCGAGCACAGATTCTTGGAAGAAGGGATTTGCTGCTGGCTGCCACTGTTGGTCAACTTGTTGTTCTGCAGCTACAACAAATTGTTGAGTAGTGCCCTTGGCTAATGCCTCTTCATAGGCAGCTCTGATTAGGAAAGGAGCACCTTCCAAACGAGAGACCTCCTCCTCATCTTCAGGATGCTCTTCTTCCATGACTATATTTTGACAAAGGGTCTTCACCCTTTGATCTTCGTTTGTAGCTCTGTTTCTCTGCAAAATCTGCAACTGCTCCACCCATGAATGCTGCTCAACTCTTAACTTGGAAGCTTCAAAGGCCAATAGCTCTATCATTTTGGCAATTTCTTCAATCTTATTATCTGAGGATGATGAGAGCCCATCCCTCTTAAAGTTCCCAAACTCGGCACACTCATAGAGCAGATCTTCCTTATCTCCCCAGTGCTTTAAAAATACATCATCTAGGGCCTCAATGTCTGCTATAGACCTAGGGGTTAATTCAATGAACCATTTTCCAGCTTCTCCCTCTAGGCTATGGACAAAAACCCTCATCCATACATCCTCTTCATAGATATCCAGGTTATCACCATAGTTATAAAAGGATTCAAGGTGCTCTTCAGCTAATACACCTTTTGTACCAGTAAACTTCGGCATGTATTCCTGATAGTCTCCTGCAGGCATGGCATTTAAAGGAACAGGCAAGACCAGAGGTCCATACCTGGCAGTAACAATTCGTTCAATCTTTGTGAGAGCTTGCTGACCTGCCATGGCTGAGGTAAATGAAAGGCTACTGGTAGACTGAGTGGAATGGATTAATGAAAGGATGACAGAGACAGAAGAATAAGATGGACAACATGGATGGTTCTTTCAACTGAGGTCCGAAAGGGAAATGAATGATTAAGGAGCTGAATGAATCGCTGAAGGTGACATTCACTAATCAGAGATACATGGAACTTTTAAGGCTTACCTGATCCTGGTGCTCCTTATTGCGATATTTTCTTCTGCTGAATGATATTCTCAGGATCAGGCAATGGTTCAGCTGGTGATTTCTCCAGAATCTGCAATGTGGAGTCGCCAAAGGTTGGTCTTCCCCCAGTAGAGTTGCCAGATAGATGATTACAACCAGAAATGTGCCCAGACTTTGTCTATCATCAAAGTCTGGAACTGTGTCGTCTCCCAGGGAAGTTGAGCTTCAACCTCGTCTCCTCGGCAACGGCGCCAATTAATGTTATCACCCCAAGAAACTCTCGTAGGTTGTAACTCAGAGATGCTCGGGAACATTACAATTCAACAAAATGTTGGAAATATGGTGGATGAATGAAAGAAATGTTGCATTTTCAAGCCAGATAACCACTTCTACTATGCTTAACCCCAGACATGGGTGAACACCCCCAGACTACAAGGCTTTAGACCACCAATTACTCACAGTTTAAGAAAAATGTGATAATGGAGAAGATTGACCACACCAGCAGATGCGTAGGACCTTGTGATGGCCGGCTGCAACCAGTTAAAAGGTCTGCAAATCTATTTCCTAATGCACAGACAGGATGATAGCTCTCTGGCATTAAACAATAGAAACCTGTATACAAATTCAATGATACATGCTAAATCCTAATACAGAGATGGGATGACAGCCCCTCTAATGCTAAATATTAACAACACATGAATAAATGCAAAACATGCAAAACAGGCACAACCTGGAACAAGAAGAAGAAGTGGAAAGTGAGAAATTAACAGCAAAAGAAGCTTGCATTAGCTGAAAATGAAGACCAGACATTGTAGGCATCACAGTAGTTACAGTCTCCAGAAGTTGAAGCTTACAACAAAATAACATTCATCAACCTATTACATTTTGTCTTGTGGATATATATAGAGGTTGATTACGAAAATATCTGCTATCCTATGCATGGAGGTGTCATAATGGACCACCAATTTACATTTAGATATGGGGCTCTGATACAAATCTGACTGCTTTAATGGACAAAATCGACCTTTTCTGATATTCTAAAGTCCTTCTCTGGTAGCTGGAATGAATTCTCGATCAAACTCCATACCTGATAAATGCTCTTCACTACTCGAGGTCGTCCTGTTTGTCCTTCAGCCATTCTGTTGTTTAATGCAGTTATTGGAGCCATTAACTATGCAGGTACAGGTAATTGATCACTTGCGGTCCATTGAGAGCTCTAGACAGTCAAAAACATGGTGGAAGCATGAGCAGAAGGCGAATAAACACTGGCCGTTAGATTAAGCAATCGGACGGTGGAGATCGGCGCATGGAAGCTATCGGAAGACAGGGGAGTGGAGAGAGCATCGTGAGTCATCGGATCGTGGGCGACGATTGCACACAGAAGATGCATGGCGCTTAAACGGCGGGAGAATGGCGGTATAGCGGGCAAGCGGTTTCCTCGCGCCACTTATCGGGTGCAGTGTTTCCCGTATATGGAGAAGTGATGCAATTAGATTGCGCCGCGTGGAAGCCGAAAACCACCGCCCCTGCTCACTAACGGGCGCGCAAGTCACGGGAAGAGGGTCTGCGACTACCGTTGATCTGGCGATGGACGGTCAGATGGAGGGGAAGATGCGCAGGGTTTAATGATCAGGCGGGTAACACGGAAACCGTTAGATCGGATGCGATCAACGGCGGAGACTTAAAACATGATAGAGGGCTATCTTAGTGCGGGTTCCTGTGTTAAGCACCCCGGGGTTACAGCAAAAGGGTTATGCAGAGTTTACGCGGGTTTATAGGGAAACTCAACGGAAAACAGAGGCAGTAGGAATTAAACAAAAATGAGTTTAACCAGAGATTGTGGAGTAGAACAGGGATAACGAGGGTTATGAGAATCAAAGAAGAATGAAGGAGGAGCAGGAAACGAATTGCAGCAAGCTCCCTTGGCACAAACCTACCACAATTCGACCCTTTAAGCAGCGAAATCAATAACAGAGTTAACAGTACTGTCTGTCCTGTAGTCCCTACCTCTGAAGCACGCAACTCCACTGCCCACTCTGTCTCCCTTCGGGAAGACTGCCTCCATTCGATGAGCCGACATAGTCTGGGGTGGATATGTGTGCTGTCCCCGTATCTTCTCATGCCTTCTGGTCTTCTCATCATCCCACTCCATCTCTAGGGTCTTCGAATCTGTCGTGAGCTTCCCTAGATTAATAAGCCACTGGACACCTAGTATCATGTTGGTGTCCAGAATATCGACCACGAAAAAGTGGTCAGTCAATGTGTAGGGTGCTCATCGTCACCGAAAGCTCCAGAACATAACGAGCACACGTCATGGTCTGAGCTCCTGGGACCAATACTGAAAACCCATCAAAGCTCTTTGTCTGAATACCTCCCCGCTCAACCATCTGTGCATCGATGAAGTTGTGGGTTTCCCCACTGTCAACCAAAACTGATACACGCTGGACACGTACTGTCCCTCATACGCGTAACATCAGATACTTTGGAACTCCCTGCAACGCTGCAAGGGCCCCTCAGTTGGATGCACCACCTGTTGGTGGTGGTGGGGGTGGCAAAGGTCCTTGTATGGTATGGCTATCTCCTACCTCCACATCCTCCTCGTCATCCTCTTCTCCACTGCTCTCGGAGAAGACCTCAATAAAATGTGCTTTGCCAGCAGCATATCTATGTCCTGGTGCCCATGGCTCCTGACAGGTGAAGCACAACCGCTTCTTCTTTAGCTCCCGCCTGGCATCGTTGTCAAGCTGTACTTGTCCTGGATTCCCCTTGGGAGGAGGAATGCTCACGTCCTTACCCTTAGACTGAAAAGTCTATCTCTGGGCGTAAGTTGTCCGGGTCCTGGGTAAGACATCCTGTAAGTCCCGAGTCCTGCTGATAGCGTCTTGGAGTGTGGCTGGTCTAATGGATCAGACTAAACCCCGAAGTAGCTCTGCTAACCCCTCAACATACATATAGACCCTCTGTGCCGTGGATAGGTTTGGCACCATCACGGAGACCCTCAAGAAATCTGCAATGTAGGTCTCTGGGCTCCCTGTCTGCTTGAGCCTCGTCAGCTCAACAAAATGTTGCTCTAGATCCCTCTGATCAAATCGCTCCATTAGTTGCCTGGTAAACTCGGCATAGGTCGTCACCGTGGAGTGCCCCAGTGTAACCATCCCATGAAACCACCAATCCTGGGTCTTGCCATCCAAATGCAATGTTGCCACCTTGATGGCCTCTGCCTCCGACATCTGGTTAAGCTGGAAATAAATGTCCAACTTCTCCACCCAAGACTTTGCCGAAGTGTTTGATGAGCCATCAAACGTAGGCAAGTGGAATCTACTTGTTGCACGGTGGGTATCGCCATCATGGTAATGTCGGTACCCTCTGTGATGGTCGCGGGGTCTGCTATCCCGCTGGAGCTGAACAAAATCTTTGAATGAGAGGGCTTCCCTGAACTCCTGCCCATAGGCTTGGTACTCTGCAAAATAATCCCCCATATGTCCGGGCTCTGCCTCCTACTGGATTACGGCCCCCGTGTTTTCTCCTAAGAAAGTGGGTATGGTAGAGTGTGTAGGGGCATGTGAGGCCACCTGCTACACAGTATCACGCTGCTCTGGCAAGTGATGGGATGCACCTGATCCCTCACCAATCTGAAAGACTCGTGGGCTCTCACGCTGTCTGGCCTCTACTGCCGTGAATCTCTGAACCATCACCTCAATCTGCCTCGACAAATCCTGCACTGATTTGAGGAGCATATCCGCAAATCTCTTCCCGTCCTCGTCGGCCATCTGTTTTGCGTCCACTACTGGCTCTCTCTGTTCTGCATCTGCCACAGGCTCCCCCTGTTCTGCATCCACCACAGGAACACAGTCTCCCTCCCCGTAGGTATTCTCCAACCTATGTTCAGTGTCTCTGTACCTCCTACCTCTGTAACAAATGTAGGGTTTTTCCCCTGGTGTCATAGATTGCTAGCTCCACAGGCTGAGCCAGATCTATGCTCTGATACCACTGTAATATTCCTAACCCAGAATAACCCTCAAACCCCAGCAAGCTCCAACCAAATATGTGCAAATGATATAGTAACCCAGAAGTGATAAATAACAGTGAAATAGCATATAATGACATAAACCGGAAATATAAGCAGATACACAAGAAATGCAGCAAGAAAGGCTAAGCCATTTTATTATACTGAGCAATAAAATAAGTACAAGAGGTGGACAGACATATGGCACCTCGACTTGCACAAGGCAAGTGAAGAAATACTCTAAGAATGACAAGAATGGCCTCTCTGCGTGGATGTTGCTGCTGCTAGAAAACAAATGCTGATTTGGGGTTGCTCCCCTCCTCGTAAAAAGCTGAAACTCTGGATTCAGGCTCTACTCAAGAAACCCAGAAAAACCCAGAAAGCTTTCTTGGAATGGCCGACCCCCGGAAAACACCCTCTTGGGGTTCTCCGCAGTTCCTCAATGCCCTGTGCTGACACTAAAGAAAACCCCTCTAAACTCTACCTGAGACACTGCCAGAAACCCTGCCAAAATCCTCCAAGGAGACAAGAGCTGTACCTCAGCTCAAGCTCCCAGCATAAATCCACCTGCAAACCCCAATCCAGCACTGCAACCAAAAAGAACTGCGTCCCTCTCCAAGTGCTGCGCAGTCCTCCAAAAAGCTGATGAAATTGCTGCTGAAATGATAATAAAACTACTGCTGAAATGCCGATGGAAATACCTTGCCCAGGCACTCGAAGTCCCTCGGGGCTAAGGGTGAGATCTCCGAATGGAGACAATCAATGCACTAAACAGTGCTACAGACCAGCTAAACAGCCAGTGTGCTCAGAAGTCGAAACGACTAGCTCAAAATGCACATAACTGAATGATCAAAATGAGGGGGCTCCTATCTATTTTATAGCTTCTGCCTCTCACAATCCCTAGGCTTACCTCCTCCTGCGTGATTACCCTCTTGCCACGTGTTCTTTTTCCTCCTGCGCAGTTCCTCCATGTGTCTGCGTGGGCTCCATTTTTGTGTCCCCCTTTGGCCCCCTTGGCTCCCCTTTAAGTCACAACATTGTGCTACCTAGGAAGTGAATTTTTATTCTAAAGTGAGTTATGTTCCCCCTTCCTCACTTTTTATTTGCAAATAACTATAGAAGACAAAAATTGAACAAAATCGAATATTCCAATTAGCCATAGCTAATTAGGAATATTACAAATTTGTACACCCCCCTGGACATATGGTGCCCACACAACTTGCAAGACAAGTTTATTCTATCATTCCCTCCATCAGGTTTACCAAATTCCCACAAAGGGTCTAATTTCCTTGGCATGTTTGACTTTGCACTTTGAAGTTGAAAATTTGAATGGTGTTTCGGTGAACCTATGGCAAAATAAAGATTACAATTTACAAGTTACAAACTTACAATTTAGTATCTACATTGTACAAAAACTAAAAAAAATTACATACAATTTAAGAAACCCCATTCCAAACCCAACCTAAAAAACTAAAAAAAAATTACATTGGACAAATGTCAAAAACCCCATTCCAAACCCAACCAAAAAAACTAAAAAAAAATTACATTGGACAAATGTCAAAAACCCATTCCAAACCCAACCAAAAACATAGAAAAAAACAAAAACAAAGTTACAAAATAGTGAAACACAAAATGTTGGTGCGCATACCGGTTTTATGGAGAAAATTCGTCACCTCCTTAGCTCACACTTCGTTTTTCTCCTCTAGTTAGCGGATTCAACTCCAAAATTGCCAAGTCTCCAAGTCTCCAAACCCTCGTCGTGCGCCTGTCCAAATGACAAATAAAATCTTGTTTTTCCCTTTAAAATACGCGCTGCCCGACGGTGCCACAATTTTTTGAATAAAAATCGCGATTTTTTGAATAAAAATCGGCCAAAAAAATGTGTTTTTATCGTGCGATTTTATCGTTTTTTTGAAAAAATCGTGATAAAACGATTTTATTGTGATATTTTCGCGACCAGTGCAACACTGATGTGGACAATCTCCCTTTACTTGTTGCAAAGATGAATCAGACCATGCTTTTAGGCTCCTTGCTTGATTTTGACTCGAAATGTCCTTTGAATTGCTTGGAGACTTAAATGACCTTCTGTTTTGCCTCAACATTCCTCCAAATTGACCTCTACATGGTCCAATGGGTAGAAAGGGCAGAGGAAACTCCTTTTTTGGATCCATTTGCCTGCTTTTTGTCTGGTTTAAGGCTTGAACTTTCTTGCACATTAGTTGCCCTTAGTCTATGATGTGTCCTTGACTTGCTTTTACATCTTGCTTACTCAACACATTTTCCATGTTACCTCTTTTAACCTCATTGCTTCACCAGGGGAATTCACCTCGTTTTGAAGGTACCTAAAAGATGCAAATGGGACATTAAAGGGGGCATTAAGAGTGCATTAACTTGGATTTGATTACTCTTGAGTTGGAGGTCGCAAGATATTTTTCCACTGCCTTGGAGGATGCGGGTCACTACATTAGGGATCTCTAATGCATCACAACCTTTGAAACTTCCATGAAGAATGGTGGTCATAGCCAAAAAGGTGTGCATACATATCGATATGGTTGATTTGGGGAACAAAGATTGCATTGAGATAATGGGAAAGTGATGGGGAAAGTACAATAAGTGATCACCTTTACAGGGCTACACAACAAGGGTTCCCATAAATCATCAGTCGTAGTAGATCCACTTCCTAATGTTCCCATATCACCGTGAGAGATAAGAATGTTGCATGATGCTTTCTTTCGCATGCTATTCTTCTCTTTTCCTGACCCATCAAATCGAGTGCTGAATGAAATCCTTTCCTTCTAGTACTAACCTTTCTCTAGTGGCTTTTGGATTAAACTAGCCTCATAAGGTTTCCATAATTAATATGCTCTTCCACGTTGAACGATGCTCTCCTTTTGGGAGGGACCATTGTGAGAGAAACCTAGGCCTTATGTGGTGAGATTTTCTCAAAACAAAATAGCACCTTCATTCTTACTTTTAATCATGAATCCTTTTTCCTATATCCTCTCTCTCTGCTTTTTTTGCTTTACCCTTTCCTAGGCTACATCACCACGAATGGGTCTCTCTAGGTCGTTTTCTCAGGTAGGGCCCGACTTGAGATGGCTTCTTCTCAGATGGGACCAATGACCATGCCTCTCCATTGCCTATTAAGGAATTTGGTCTTGGTTGTCGCATCTTATAGACTGCAGCTATGGGATCACATCTCTAACCATTACTCCAATGCTTGCTTCCACTCGTCTATTTCATTCCCCAGTTCAACACTAAGATTGTCAACTTTTTCATCTTTCCTTCTTTATTTGTGCTCCAAACTTCTCAATTCTCACCTCTTTCATTTGCTATCTCAAATAATGGTGCCACCTCTTACTTCTTGGCTTCAATTGTTCATCTCTATTGTTGTCCCTTGTGGGTTCAGTTTTTTGGTCCTTGCTTTAGTAAATTTGATCTCTCTTTCCTCCACTAGTTGATCTCTACCTTTGCCACCTGTCCTTTCTTGTCCTCTTCTCACCTTCACTCGCTTCTCAACCTCATTGAGATTTGCTATTGTTATCGTCTCCTTGTATGTGGAAAGCCATTTACTTTTATGTTGTAGGCTATGTTACCAAAATCTAGTAGGGCCTAAGTAGGGAAGGCTATGGGTCAAAGAGGTAAACTGAATGATAACAATGGGACGATGTCCCACAGTCACAACAACTAGTGTCCCTTGCTCTTTACGGACTTTTCATGATGTGAGGAGTCCTAGTAGATAAACAACCATCTTTAACTGATGTTCTAGGGTTTGAGGTACTAGGTGATGAGGTAGGACTTCCAAAGGGAAGCTCAATGTGATAATATGGCACTTCAGAAGGGTTCTAGCTCCCTATAAGAGACCTAGAAGAAACTTGCACATGATCTATGGTTTTCTGAACTGTCATTTCTCTTTTACGGTTTCCTTTTGTGAAACCGCCAGTGTAGTTGATACATTTAGCCATTTGATCTTTGTTCCCTGAGCCATCTATATATTATTTTATGTATATATTTTTCTATTCTTAGGGATTTTGAATAATAAAAAATAAGGACAATTGTAGAATTTAGTAAAAAGAGATTGTTGTTTGGTGGAATAAGAGTGTGCCTTATTTGCACTAGGTCTATGGGGTCAAATCAATGCTCCTCTTGAGTTGGTTGATCAATGATTGTGGATTATGGCCGGAGGTGGAACCCCATAAGTTAAATGAGCTCATGCCTAATCAAGAACAAGTTTTGAAACCATGCCCTACTAGAAAGGATTATGCTTAGGGAAAATCCTTCAAGAAATAGATCAACTATGATGCAAAATAAACCGAATCCCTTAGTGAGGAGCACTAGGGCATGGCCCAACAAGAAGAAACAAATTCTACCTTACATCAACAAGAGATATGTGTGAGTAAAACCCTAGACATCCCTTAGAAAGTGACCAAGATTCATTTCAAATGGGTTGATCTAGTTAGTTTTTGTAGTATTTTTTAGTTATGCACAAATCCCCTTGAGAAATTTTCAAAATCAACAAAGAAATATAATTCATAATGAACACCAAAGATTTCATGAAAATGTTTCACATTAAGGAAAACCGATTTCAACAATTCACAATGATCCTCAAACGAGGGAGATTTGTCTATATATAGGTTAGGATCTCAACACCTTTCCTCCTTTTGATTGAAAAAACAAGTGACTTTTCATCCACAATACACTTGACGATTAAGTCAAACTACAAGTTATTTTATTACATTACCTAAAACTGAAAAACATCCCACCAATTAGAGGTTAGATTTGACAAAAGGAGGTCTGAATTGACCTAAGGTACAACGTTCCATCAAGAATAGCTTGACATTGGTTGAAAAATTAAGTTGAATGCTTGGGAAGTAAAAAATTCCACTTTGTTTGCACAATGTTGCTTGAATGAGGACATTGTGCTTTCCAACGGCTAGTATAATGTGGACAACCTCCATTTGCTCAGTGCAAAGATGATTCAAACCATGCTTTTAGGCTCTTTGCTTGATTTTGACTCGAAATGTCCCTCGGATTGCTTGGAGACTTAAATGACGTTTTGTTTTGCCTCAACATTCCTCCAAATTGACCTCTACATGGCCCAATGGGTAGAAAGGGTAGAGGAAACTTCAAAACATTTATCGTACTTTGACCATAGAAAAATCACACTTAATCACCAAAGGCACCAAGGAACTTTAAATGAACACTTTAATTTTCTTTAATTATTCCTGAGGCAATTGTTTTAATGCTAATTGAAAAAATGAAAATTTTTTAATATGACAAAGTAAATCAAAAGGGTTAATAAATTAAAATTTCAATGGGCCATAGGCCACACTAAAATTTTTTAGGGTGAAATCGCAGATCCCTTTAATTTATTTTATCTCCTTAGTCACAAAATTTTAAAAATTCTAGACTATTAAACTTTTTTTTTTAAGAACTTTTTAAGATTTTTAGATTCTTTTTTAATTTTTAGGATAAAAATAAAAATAAAAATCATAAAATAAAAATGAAATGGAAAACCAATCAAGATAAAAGTGAAAACCAATTTTTTATTTTGCTTTTACTTGTTAATGAATCAAACTAGAATTTTAAATGAAAATCGGAAGCTAAATTCTATACCCCCCCAAAAAAAAAACGGAAGCGGACTTTCTACAATGAATAGGAAATAACCTAACTAAAAAAAATATCAAACCTAAATTTACCTAAACTTACGTAAAAGCCTAAAGCCAAATCTATAACAAAAAAAAATCGAAAGTTTGTTGTTTGTTGTGGAGATGTAGGTCAACGACAGCGGAGGAAGGAGCAGGTCGAATGATGAAGGGAGAATGTTGCTACAAGGAGAGGGATGAGTTGTGGGGGTAGTGGCTGAGGAGATCTGCAGGTAAAGGTTGGCTGAGGGAGCCATGAGGTTAGAGGGTCGCAGGGTAATGAGGATGGCGGAAGGGAGCTTAGTCAACGAAAAAGGTGTAGCGAGGGTTTAGGTGATAAGGAGCGTTGTAGGGTATGAAGGGTTGCAGATTTGATTGGGCAACGTTTGAAGAGATCTGTGGGTAGAAAAAGAGTAGGTTGACGGTAGGGTATGGAGGGGCAAGATTGTGGGCAACGAGGAGCACGCAATTTTAGACCAGCGTTTATGCAGGTAGAGGGGAGGGTTTGGAATGCGAGATGGTAGTGCCACAGAGCGGATTGACTGAGGGTTGCAGGTTAAAAATGATAGTAGCGGATGAAGAAAAACGTAGCAACATATATAGAAAAGTATTCGAAATTTTCTGTTGAGAACCCCAGGTAGCAAAAACGATTTCGAAAGTTTTTCAGAGAAAGAGAAATTCTAAATCCAGCAGATGGTAGCTCAATGAACCCTGAGAAACTTCTGATTTATTTGATATGTTCTACTTCTCATTCATTAATGAAACCCTAAAACCCTCACAAAATTTTCAGATTTAAGAATTTGAGAACCCTTATAAAATTTTCCATATTTAAAAAAAATTTAAGTTTAAAGCCCCTGGACTGCAAAATGCTGAATAATATTCCTGCAAAATGATGCAAACAAACCCCAGAATCCAGATCTTACCCTCCAAGGCCTAGATCTGGACTCTAAACAGATTTATTCCTTAAATTTGTAGCTGCAAAACAACAATAAAACACAGAAATGATATACACAATGACCCAAAAAAACTTTAAAACCCCGAAAACCCAAGTCAGAAAACTAAAATTAATTACAGATCTATGTACATAAATGGCAGATCTATCAGATCTAGGGAGTGTGAGTCCGACTCTGCTCCCAGATTTGATGATCTGCACCTCCCAACAGCCAGATCTGACAATTTAGCACACACACAGACACACACATATATATATATATTTTATTTTTAAATTTTGGAGGAGGTATTAAGCTTGAAACCCTTTATGCATCACCCCTAAAAATAATATCTTATGATAAGCCTGGGATCAAATTCAAACTGGGCTCTTCAGAAAACACGGATTGAGAGTTGGTTGGTTCAGCCTTCCCTGAACGCCTGATGATCTAATAATCAAGGATTTTCCTGCAAAACTCAATTCAGCCGTCAATCATAGAGCGAGGGAACAATAATAAAATTCATATCTAATAGAGATACCTGCTATTATATTCAAAACTTAAATTATCATTCAAACCCTAGCGACTGAACAAGATACCTGTACTCAAATTACTCTTTAGACGCTATTATTAATGGCAAAATAGAAATTACACACGAAAATATTACATCTTATAGCATTTCTATGAAGAGTAACACCAACAGAAATTAACCCCAAAGTCTTTCTTTATTGCTCATAAAAAGGTTACAAGAGAGAGTTTTTCGCCTAGTACACGATCAAAAGATTGGATGATACTAACTGATAAATGACCTCCTATTTAAAGATAAATCCTCCAATGGCTAGTTCGAGTAATTCTTGTCAAAGTGATCTTGACCGAGGATCAAAATTTCTTTTAATCTCATCCGTCGAAATTTTAAATATTGAGGAAATTTTGAAATTTTCAATTAAATGCATTTTAATAAATTCAAAAATTAAAATTCTGCATTTATTTCCTCAAAATTTTGACTTTGACTTAACCCTAGGGACCCAAGGCATAAAATTTAGCAAAATAATCAATTAACCTTAGTCCCTGGACTTGTTAAGATTTAATTTTTTAAAGGATCCATGAATTTTACCTCTGGAAAACCTAAATTTACCTAGGACCTAGAATTACTTAATTTTTGGCTTAGGATTTTAATTAATTTTGACTAGAAAATTTAATTAATCAACCTACGAGGGGATAAATTATTTTTCTAACCCTCAAGACACTTTACATCATGATTTTTCCATTCTTTACATCTCAAGGGGAAAACCCATTTGCAAAAGACCCTCACAGACTACCCAGTTCTGCGACACAAAATATAATCTAGCAGATCAAGCAATTTGTAATAAAATAACCTAACCAAATAGTTAGGATTATTCCCAAATCACTTTTACATAGATTCGATTTAGAACAGTAGGACTCCCCTAAGATCCCAATGACAAAATCCAGTTCTGCGACACAAAATATAATCTAGCAGATCAAGCAATTTGTAATAAAATAACCTAACCAAATAGTTAGGATTATTCCCAAATCACTTTTACATAGACTCGATTTAGAACACTAGGACTCCCCTAAGATCCCAGTGACGAAATCCATTCCGGCTTTGGGGTAAGGTTGAAGGAAAACTCTGCCGACCATCCGAGATTGGATCGGTTGGACAAAAAACCTCTCAAAATGTAGATTGTTACCAGAAAAGTAGGTTTACCTAGGTAATTACATACACGACACGGATCTACTGAGATTATTTACATTATACACATGCAGACTGGGTTTACATTATAAGATGATGATCAAGTTGATGATGATAGATGGATGGCACGAACACATCGATCAGGTGTTATCCCTTTCGCGAAAAAAGGGGGTGTACTGCTATGGGTTGTTGACAGGTAGTGGTCAACATCTGGCTTTACTTGGGGACACGTTGCTGCACTGGAGGAATGTGAGAATCCAGAATCTGCATCCACGCAACACACAACAAAACATAAGTAGTGTCTATCAAAAAATCATCATGTAATGTTAAGCACAAGAAATATATAAGCTCTTCATTTATTAACTAGTCTAATAACATGAAAAACACAAATCTAACTACAAAATGAAATACTAAAATAACAGGGCATAAGGTTAGAAATACAATACAAAGATGCCCCATGGCATCAGATGTGTTCAATATAGTGCATACTGAGCATTTGCCTGCTTTCAGGCAAATCTGTCGGTTGTTTCTCGGATGTGCCATGTCCAATCCTGCATATGGTAGGACTTTTTCCTATTCGAAAATCAAGCTGCTCGCGGCCATCTAATGTGTCAAATCGCTTTCTCATTCTCTTTCTCTTGCGCTTTTTCTTTGTGGCAGGGTGTATCATTGATGACGTGGAACATTCTGTTTCAAAACTCTTAGATGAAGTATGTAGGGTATGCGTGACATGTCTTTCTTCATTTTGCATCTGATTTTTATCGTCTTCAATTTTATTCGGGTCACCTTCAATTAACCACTTTTCAATGGAACAAATGACCTCCTCATAAAAAGATGGAGCTTGTTGCAGCAGATAAGGAGGCTTCTGATCTCTCGACGTCTCCTTGTTTCTTACATCCTTTGACCTATGTCGAAATTTCTGTACCTGTATTGTTATGGCATCCATCTAGCTAGAGTGTTCAGCCTTCATAGCACTGACTTCCTTGGCATGGTCTTCCTCCATGCTCAATAAATTATTCTGAAGACATATCTGATTAGCTTCCATATCTCTTATTGCTTTTTCATTCTTTGCTTTCATGCCCATGAAACAGCTTTGCATATAGTTTATCTCTTTCTTATGATTTGCTTGCATAGTAGCCAATTGATTATTATAATTGAATGTTATGATGGTGATTTCTTCATCCATAGTTAATAACTTGTTTTTGCATAGAATTAATTTCCCAGTCATGATTAGCTTTCATGGTTTCCATCTCCTTATCTCGCTTTTCCAGGTGTGTGTATAAAGTTCTCATATCCTTGACATAATCAGTTACAAATTTTTCTTGATTAATCTCCATATTTTTACCAGCCGCATTAGTTCTTCTATAATTTGCTTCTCATTTTCCCTTTCATTGTCGACACTAATTTGATAACTTGTTCCTGCTTTTCCACTATCATGGATTTGATCTACAACGATACAAGTGGATGGCACATTCTGATATGGAGAATTGTCTTGAGATCTTTCATCGACAGCTTGATCATTCACATGATCACTTTCATTCTGTTGCATAATTTTAGGGGTAGAAGGCGAGCTATCTTGATAACCATATATATCTTTAAAAGCATTGACAATGTCTTGTAAAGAAGCGAAAGAATCTTCAGGACAATTATTAAACCAATTCAAAGCATCACCCTCTAAAGAAAAGGCAAATAGACGCATTTTGACATCTTCATGATCATAATGGGGAGAACTACAATATATGAGCATTATACGAGAAAACCTGCATAGATGCTTTCTAACAGCGACTGAATCACCCCCCGAGAACAAAGACAATTTATGAATGGCCACTTCCGGAATATCATGGGGAACATTAGTAAATGACATGGGGTAAACGAATAATCCATGACGAATAATGAGGGACCAAATGGATGATAGAGAGAGACCTCTGCTCAAGAAATTCAATAGATCCACAAGAAGGGAGCTTCTAGTGAAAATTCTTGTAGAAATGAAACCAGTGGAGTCACCACTTGAACATGAATCTAACTCTAGGATCCAAAAGGCAACAAACAACCAGATATAAGGGAGAATTAAATGACCTTCTCTTTTGCCTCAACATTCCTCCAAATTGACCTCTACATGGTCCAATGGGTAGAAGGGGTAGAGGAAACTCCTTGTTTGGATCCATTTGCCTGCTTTTTGTGTGTTTTAAGGCTTGAAATTTCTTGCACATTAGTTTCCCTTAGTCTATGATGTGTCCTTGATCTGCTTTTACATCTTGCTTACTCAACACATTTTCCATCTTACCTCTTTTAACCTCATTCCTCCACCACGAGAAGTCACCTCGTTTTGAAGGTACCTAAAGATGAAAATGGGACATTAAAGGGGGCGTTAAGAGTGCCTTGACTTAGATTTGATTACTCTTGAGTTGGAGGTCGTAAGATAATTTTCCACTGCCTTGGAGGATGCGGGCCACTGCATTAGGGATCTCTAATGCATTAGAAACTTTGAGACTTCCATGAAGAATGATGGTCATCGCCAAAGAGGTGTGCATACATATTGATATGGTTGATTTGGGGAACAAAAATTGCATTGAGATAATGGGAAAGTGGGGAAAGGTACAATAAGTGATCACCTTTACAAGGCTACTCTACAAGGGCTCCCATAAATCATCAGTCATAGTAGATCCACCTCTTAATTTTCGCATATCACCGTAAGAGATAAGAATGTTGTAGGATGCTTTCTTTCGCATACTATTCTTCTCTTTTCCTGACCCATCAAATGCTGAATGAAATCCTTTCCTTCTAGTACTATCCTTTCTCTAGTGGCTTGTGGATTAGACTAGCCTCATAAGGTTTCCATAATTAATATGCTCTTCCACGTTGAGCGATGCTCTCCTTTTGGGAGGCTTTTGGGAGGGACCATTGTGAGAGAAACCTAGGCCTTATGTGGTGAGGTTTTCTCAAAAAAATAATAGCACCCCCATTCTTACTTTTAATAATGAACCCTTTTTCCTATATCCTCTCTCTTTGTTTTTTTTCTTTCCCCTTTCCTTGGATACATCACCACTAATGCGTCTCTCTCTAGGTCGTTTTCTCAGGTAGGGCCCGACTTGTGATGGCTTCTTCTTAGATGGGACCAATGACCGTGCCTCTCCATTGCCTATTAAGGAATTTGGTCTTGGCTGTCGCATCTTATAGACTGCAACTATGGGATCACATCTCTAACCATTGCTCCAATGCTTTCTTCCACTCGTTTATTGCATTCCCCTGTTCAACGCTAAGATTGTCAACTTTTTCATCTTTCCTTCTTAATTTTGTGTTCTAGAGTTCTCAATTCTCACCTCTTTCATTTGCTATCTCAAATAATGTTGCCACCTCTTACTTCTTGGATTTAATTGTTCATCTCTATTGTTGTCCCCTCCTGCGTATTTGTTTAGTTTTTTGTTCCTGGCTTCAGTAAATTTGATCTCTCTTTCCTCCACTAGTCCTTTTCCACCTGTCCTTCCTGTCCTCTTCTCACCTTCACTCGCTTCTCAACCTCATTGAGATTTGCTATTGCTATCGTCTCCTTGTATGTGGCAAGCCATTTACTTTTATGTTGTAGGTTGTGTTACCAAATTCTAGCAAGCCCTAAGGAGGGAAAGGCTATGGGTCAAAGAGGTAAACTGAGTGATAACAATGCGATGATGTCCCACAGTCACAACAACTAGTGTCCCCAACTCTTTATGGAATTTTCATGATGTGAGGAGTCCCAGTAGATAAACAATCATTTTTCACTGGTGTTCTAGGGTTTGAGGTACTAGGTGATGAGGTAGGACTTCCAAAGGGAAGCTCAATGTGATAGTATGGCACTTTAGAAGGGTTTTAGCTCCCTATAAGAGACCTAGAAGAAACTTGCACGTGATCTAGGGTTTTGTGAACTATCGTTTCTCTTCTAGGGTTTCTTTTTGTGAAACCACCAGTGTAGTTGATACATTGAGTTGTTTGATCTCTGCTCCCTGAGCCATCTATATATTATTTTATGTATATATTTTTCTATTCTTAGGGCTTTTTGAATAATAAAAAATAAGGACAATTGCAGAATTTAGTAAAAAGAGATGGTTGTTTGGTGGAATAAGGAGTGTGCCTTATTTCCACTAGGTCTATGGGGTTAAATCAAAGCTCCTCTCGAGTTGGTTGATCAATGATTGTGGATTATGGTTGGAGGTGGAACCCCATAAGTTAAATGAGCTCGCGCCTAATCAAGAACAAGTTTTGAACCAAGCCTACTAGAAAGGATTATACTTAGGGAAAATCCTTCAACAAATAGATCAACTATAATGCAAAATAAACCGAATCCATTAGTGAGGAATGTTGGAAATACTGAGAGGGGGGATGAATCAGTGTTTCTTTTCAGTTGTTGTTTTTATCAGCAAAAACATTTATATAAGGAACACAAAACTAGATAGCTGGAATAAATGCTTTTATTAATATAATATATGCAATAAAATAGATACAATATATAAATGGTTGCAATCAGTTGCCAAGCACCAACTTGGACTTTTGTGGGGCTCCAACCTCTAGAGCACCAAATCTGTTTTGCCAAGACAACAATCTTGGACTTAGGAGCACCAACTCCCAAGGACTCCAACCCTTTATTGTAAACTGTCAGAATCTGTTTTGCTGTAGTTCTCTGCTCCCAAACCTGCTGAGCTTATGATTCACTTTTGTTCTCTTGCTTCTTCCGCCTCTGCTTGAACTTCGGCTTCGTCTAACTCTGAGTATTCACACACACTCACCCTTTCCTTGTTTTTCCTATTTTATGTATCCCTGATGCCTCTGACTGTTGGTTTCTGCTTTCCGTTGGCTCTTCAGCTTCCTCAATGCTCGCTTCAGCTTCCTTTGCGCTTGCTTGCCTCTTTGGCTTCCCTATTCTTCATGTCGCTTTGGCTTCCTCTGCACTGGCTTGTCCTTCAGCTTCCCAGCTTTCGGCTTCCTCTGTCTCTTCGAGTTCACCAACACTCCAAGGACACGTAAATTCATAAGAGAGGACTGAAATACACAGAGAAAACATGCTGCATATTAAAAATTGTAACATAACCCCTTTTTCAATAATAGTAGGCATACATAGGACTTTATTGTTTTACGGAGAGACTGTACCAATCATGAAGCCCCACCTGCCACGTCACCATTGCAATCACAATCAACATCGTTTAGGACCATTGAACTATCATAACTATTATTTATGCATTTTGGCCTTCAAAAACCCCGGGCAATACAATTAATTTAAATACACAGGAATATATGGAAAAAACCGACTGAATGCTGAAGGCCGGACTTCAAATGCCTTACGCCCACATCTATAACTTCAATGGATCCGCTGTGTAATCGCAATCGGCAGTCGCAGCTTCCGGAAGTCCTATATAAGTTGAGCCCATAACATCGTCGATGGCCGATGGCCTTGCTGATGCGATATAGTATTAAGCCAAACTGCAATGTTGCATCGGGTCTGCAACATATATCGCAATCGACGCTTTCAGGGGTGACAACCCTTTGTATATTGCGATATGTGAGTTCCGATGGGCGGATGCGATATAACAATAGACCATGGCATAATGTTGCAGCGGGTCCGCACCATATCGCAGTTATATGATATATATATATATATCTATCTATATATATATATATATATATCGGCATGTTTTAACGTGGCAAGGCTTAAAGCTCGAAAATATGAAATACACTTAAAAACCATGCTTTTACACACACCCGGACAGATATGTCTCGTCGGGTCTGCACATATATATCGTTGTCGGGGGTTTCGGGTAGTGGCTCGGACAGATATGTCTCGTCGGGTCCGCACATATATGTCGCTGTCGGGGGTTTCGGGTAGTGGCTCATAGTAGAACCTATCAATTACAATATCGCCGATATATATATATATTTGCTGCCTTTGATAGTGTATTCCGATATATACACTATTTTCTGCCTCTGATAGTGATATTGCATATATATATGTTTTCGGCCTCCGATAGTGTATATTGCATATATATCTATATATATATCTTTTCCACCCCATATATATATATGTTTTCCGCCCCTTTTAACTCTTCCGCCTTCTTTAACTCTTCTTCCTTCTTTAACTCTTCCGCGTATATATATCTATATATCTATATATGTGTGTGTGTGTGTGTGTGTCTGTGTATTCTACTCTGCTTTGGCTCTTTGGCATATATTTCTCCTGATAGTCCTGATATGCCTCTGATAGTTCTTCTTTGGCGTATATATGGCATATATATATGGCTCCTCCTATAGCTCCAATAGCTCTGTTTTTCCTCCTCTGGCTCCTAGAATATTGCCATATTGACATCAATGACAATCTATGTCAACAATCTCCCCCTTCGTTATTGATGGCAATATTCTTCTTCTCTCCCCCTTTGACATCAATGGCAAAGGAATGCATACGGACTCCCCCTGTTGAACTGCTCCCCCTGTCTTGCAATATCTTTATGAATGAACTTAAGTGATGCTAAAGAGATAACCCCCATCTTTTGACAAAGATGTTCAAATTCTTCTCGAGGAAGAGGTTTTGTGAAAATATCAGCTATCTGCTCCTTAGTGTTGATATTTTCCAAGATGATGTTTTGTTTAGCAACTTGTTCACGAAGGAAATGATACTTGATTGGTATATGTTTGGTCTTTGAGTGCATCACTGGATTTTTGCTGAGACTGATAGCACTTGTGTTATCACAATGGGTGGTAATTGGTTGATTTGTACCTATGTTGACATCTTGACATCTTTTAGAGCTTCCTTTATCCATAGTATTTGAGTACAACAGTCTGTTGTAGCTATATACTCGGCTCCGGCTGTGGATAATGATATGGATGTCTATTTTTTGCTGAGCCAAGATACTAAACAGTCTCCCAGGAAGAATGCAATTCCACTAGTACTTTTTCGATTATCCACACTTTCGGCCGAATCAACATTGGAGTATGCAATTATAGTCAGAGTTGAGCTATTAGGGTACCAAAGACTGAAATCAGGAGTTCCTTTCAGGTATCTGAGAATTATATTTACAGCTAACAAATGGGATTGTTTAGGAGCTGATTGAAATCTTCCCACCATTCCTACTGCCTGCATTATATCGGGTCTCGTAGCAGTTAAGTACAAAAGGGCTCCAATTATTGACCTGTAATGAGTTGCATCTACTGGAAGGGAGTCATCATTTTTGCTCAATTTGCAATTTGTGGTCATAGGTGTGCTCATGGGTGCATAGTCTTCCATTCCATATCTTTTAAGCATGTCTTTAAGATATTTGGCTTGAGATATAAACAATCCTACTCTGGTTTGAGATACTTGTAGTCTAAGGAAGTGAGATAACTCTCCTATCATCGACATCTCGAACTCTTTTGACATGTTTTGAGAAAATTCATGGCTCATCTCATCATTATTGCTAGCAAAAATCAGATCATCAACATAAACAAGTGTGACTAGTAACTTCCCTTCATCCGTCTTTATGTAGAGATTACTTCCTACCACTCCTTTCTTGAAGCCTTGTTGTTGTAGATAGTGATCCAATCTTGCATACCAAGCTCTAGGAGCTTGTTTCAACCCATATAATGCCTTTTTCAACGTACAGACTAAGTCTTTTCCTTTTGTTAGATCAAACCCTTCTGGTTGCCCCATGTAGACTTCTTCCTTGAGTTCCCCATTTAGAAATGCTAATTTTATGTCCATTTGATAGATTTTGAATCCTTTTGAGCAAGCAAATGCCAAGAACATCCTGATAGCTTCCACACGAGCTACTGGTGCAAATGTTTCTTCAAAGTCAATTCCTTCAATTTGTGAATAGCCTTTACAAACAAGCCTTGCCTTGTTTTTGATGATTTGTCCATCTTCATTCATTTTGATTTTTAATGCCCACTTGGTTCCTATAATGTTTTCGTCCTTTGGACGATGTACCAGCTCCCATGTCCCATTCTCCTCAATTTGGGACATTTCTTCTTCCATGGCTTTTACCCAATGAGGATCCTTGCTCAAGTATATGTTTCTGGTTCTATCATGGATAGAAGAGCAATACCGTTTTTCTTTGATGTACTTATCATCCTTCTTCGGGTTTGCATCCCTTCATCTCTATTGCCAATAATCTACTCTTTTGGATGATATTTCTGGAGAAACTTCATCTTTGAAGGGGTATGAGGTGGTTCTTTTTCCATGGCTTCTTCTTGATGTATTTCTTCTTTTTCAGGTTCTTCTTCTTCAATGAGAGGATCAACTTCGTGTTCTTCAATTTCTTTTTCTGGAAGGTCTTCATCAATCTTTACATCAACACTTTCCACTATTTTCCTTAGTCGATTATTGTAGCACTTGTACGCTTTGCTCCGTGTAGAGTATCCAAGGAAGATCCCTTCATCAACTCGAGAATCAAACTTTCCTGGTGAGCCATCATTGATTTTAATGAAGCACTTGCTTCCAAAGATCTTGAAGTACTTTACTGAAGCAGGTCTTCCTTTCCATAGTTCATAAGGAGTTTTTTCATAATTTGGTCTTAACTGAGTTCGATTCAAGGTATAGACAACTGTCTCGACTGCTTCTCTCCAGAATTTTGGCTGCAAATCTGCTGCTAATAACATTGTTCTTGCCATTTCTTGAACTGTTTGGTTTCTTCTTTCAACTACCCCATTTTGCTGGGGTGTTCTAGCAGCAGAGAATTCTCTTTTAATTCCATGTATTTTGCAGAACTCATTAAATTCTTTTGATGTGAATTCTCCCCCTCTATCTGTTCTGAAGCACTTAATCTTGGAGTTTTCTTCATTTTCTACAAGAGCTTTAACATTCTTAAAACACTCAAATGCTTCAGATTTATATTTTATAAAATATATCCACATCATTCTAGTAAAGTCAACAACAAATAAAACAAAGTACCTTTCTAGTTGGTCCACATAAATCAGCATGGATGATCTCCAAAGGCTTTGATGTAGAGAACTCCTTGGTCTTGTGGCTGGTTCTGGTTTGCTTTCCATGTTGACATGGACCACATATTCTTTGATTTGGTTTGAATAACTTTGGGATGTCTCGTACGGCTTTAATCTTGCTGATATTGATCAAGTTCTTGAAGCTTGTATGTAAGTCGCTTGTGCCACAACCAACTTTCATCTGTTTGACTTAAGTAGCATTTATCTTCTTGAATCTTGTTCAGAATGTAAATGTTGTTTGGTATTCTAAACCCTTTTACCACAAGTCCCCCGAGGAAGAGTTCCTTATTTCACAGTCTTTGGTGCTAAAGACAACATTATGTCCTTGATCACAGATTTCGCTGACACTCAGGAGGTTGCGTTTGAGCCTGTTTACTAGCAGAGCAATTTGAGCTTTTCCTTTTCCATTGATAAGAGTAACAATTCCTTTTCCAACAATTTTGGCAGATCCACTTCTAAAGGATACATTTCCTTCCTTTTTGCTCAATGAGACAAACTTCCTTTTGTCCCCTATCATGTGTTTGGAGCACCCACTATCCACAAACCAATGATTTTCATTATTTTGAGCATATAGAGCCAGGCCACATTTATCGTGTTGGGATTCTCACTTCTTGCTTTTTGGATCTGGGATGCGCCTTTGATGAAATACTCTTTCTTCTTTTGGGTTGCTGGAAAGTGCATCGGCATAGCTTTTCGCACTATTATTAGTGCTTGATGATTCTCCTTTAAAATCTATTCCAGATTTGTCATGTTGAGGTTTTTGAATTTTTAGGATAGTCTCAAGTATTTGAGAGCTTTTCCAAACCTTTTTAACTTGCTCCAATTCCTTCCTCAGAGATACTATTTCGGCTTCACGTTCTTCGCAAGTTTCTTCTTTTTCTTTTAGCTTTGTTTCCAAGAGATCTTCCCTTCTTTTTGTTTCCTCGTTTTCTACCTTGAGAGAAATGATTTTATTTCGTAATTTCTCATTTTCTTCAATGGCACTTATTAACAGTTCATCTACATTACCTTCTAGCCCTATGTCATCATCATTTGTGAATGCCATGAATAATGTTTCTTGGCTTTCAGCATGGTCACTTTCTTCATTTGATTTCTTTCTGATGACTATAAATTCATCTTCATCAGACTCATCTTGCTTAGAGAAGAGGTTCTTCTTATTGATCCCTTTCTTTTTGAATTTTCTTCATCATCACTGTCATGCTTATGAGGACATTTTGTAGCATAATGACCTATTTTACCACATTGGAAACAGATAAGAGGGTACTTACCTTTTAGCTTAGATCCTTTCTTCAACTTTCGTACAAATTGCGCCAATTCAGATTCCACATCGGAGTCATCACTATTGATATTCCTTTCTTTCCCCTTTTTTGATTTTGAAGCCTTGAATGTTGCATCTTTGGAGCTTGGGCTACCTTTTCTCATCTCATAGGTAGTGAGGATTCCATGGAGTTCATCCATCTTGAGAGTATCTAGATCCTTTATTTCTTCTATGGTGCTTATTTTAGAGTCAAATTTGTCTGGAGAGATCTTAAGACCTTTTGAACAATGGTACTTTCTTCAATGTTTTCGTCCAATCCTTTAAGAGAGTTGACCACTTCAACTACTCGGAGAAAGTATGATGCAATATCTTTTTCATCATCCATTTTCAGACTTTCAAATTGCCTTCTATGAGTTTGAAGCTTTGCCTTTTTGACTTTTGAGTCCCCATCGTATAAGCCAATTAACTTATCCCACATTTCTCTGGCAGAGTTACAATTCATGACTTTTGTGAATTCAGAATCAGTGATTCCACTAGTGATGGAGTTTAAGACTTTTGCATTTGCAACGTAGGCTTTCCTCTCGTCTTGATATGTTGGAAGAGTGGAAGGAATTGGGTACTCATTTAGAACCGAATGCTAGACTTCAGGTCCAAGGGACATTAAGTAGTGGGTCATTCTCTTTTTCCAGAAACCAAAATTGGTGTCGTTGAATAGAGGAGGTCTTTCTGACGCTTCGTGATTTCTCATCATGACTAGGAATCCTTCTTCAAGTTGTTAGGCTAATATGAAGAAGCCCGCTCTGATACCAATTACTGGAAACACTGAGGGGGGTGAATCAATGTTTCTTTTCAATTGTTCTTTTTATCAGCAAAAACATTTACATAAGGAACACAGAACTAGATAGCTGGAATAAATGCTTTTATTAATATAATTTGTGCAATAAAATAGATACAATATCTAAATGGTTGCAATCAGTTGCCAAGCACCAACTTGGACTTTTGTGAGGCTCCAACCTCTAGAGCACCAAATCTGTTTTGCCAAGACAATGATCCTGGACTTAGGAGCACCAACTCCCAAGGACTCCAATCCTTTCAATTCTGAGGCTCCAACCCCACGGGCTCCAACCCTTTATTGTAAACTGTCAGAATCTGTTTTGCTGCAGTTCTCTGCTCCCAAATCTGCTGAGCTTATGATTCACTTTTGTTCTCCTGCTTCTTCCGCCTCTGCCTGAACTTTGGCTTCCTCTAACTTTGATTATTCACACACACTCACCCTTTCGTTGTTTTTCCTGTTTTATTTATTCTTGATGCCTCTGACTGTTGGTTTCCGCTTTCCGCTGGCTCTTCGACTTCCTCAATGCTTGCTTCAGCTTCCTATGCGCTTGCCTGCCTCTTCGGCTTCCTGATTCTTCATGTCGCTTTGGCTTCCTCTGCGTTGGCTTGTCCTTCAGCTTCCCAACTTTCGGCTTCCTCTGTCTCTTCGAGTTCACCAACACTCCAGGGACACGTAAATTCATAAGAGAGGACCGAAATACACAGAGAAAACATGCTTCATATTAAAAACTGTAATAGAGCCCCTTTTTCAATAATAATAGGCATACACAGGACTTTATTGTTTTACGAAGAGACTGTACCAATCAGGAGGCCCCACCTGCCATGTCACCATCACAATCGCAATCAGCATTGTTCAGGCCCACTGAACTATCGGAACCGTTATTTATGCATTTTGGCCTTCAAAAATCCCAGGCAACACAATTATTTGAAATACACAAGAATATATGGAAAAAACCGACTGAATGCTTAAGGTCAGACTTCAAATGCCTTACGCACACATCTATAACTTCATCGGGTCGTGTAATCGCAATTGATAGTCGCAGCTTTCAGAAGTCCTATATAAGCTGAGCCCATAACATCGCAGATGGCCGATGGCCCTGCCGGATGCGATATAGTATTAAGCCAAACTGCAATGTTGCATCAGGTCCGCAACATATATTGCAATCGGTGCTTTCAGGGGTGATAGCCCTTTGTACATTGCGATATGTGAGTTCCGATGGGCGGATGCGATATAACAATAGACCATTGCATAATGTTGTAGCGGGTCCGCAACATATCGCAGTTATATATATATATATATATATAGATATATATGCAATTTGCATGTTTTAACGTGGCAAGGCTTAAAGCCCGAATATATGAAATACACTTAAAAACCATGCTTCGACACACTTAGCGGACTTCCCCTGTTTATCCACTCGGATAGATATGTCTCGTCGGGTCCGCACATATATATCACTGTCGGGGGTTTCAGGTAGTGGTTCATAGTAGAACCTGCCAATTACAATATCTCCGATATATATATTTGCCGCCTCCGATAGTGTATTCCAATATATACACTATTTTCCACCTTCGATAGTGATTTTTCGGCCTCTAATAGTGTATATTGCATATATATATGTTTTCCACCTCTTTTAACTCTTTCGCCTCCTTTAACTCTTCCACATATATATCTATTCGGCTCTGCTTTGGCTCTTTGGCATATATTGCTCCCGATAGTCCTCATATGCCTCCAATAGTTCTTCTTTGGCGTATATATGGCATATATATATGGCTCCTCCTGTAGCTCTAATAGCTCTGTTTTGCCTCCTCTGGCTCCTAGAATATTGCCATATTGACATCAATGACAATATATGTCAACACTAGGGAGAGACTATACCAATCACGAGGCCCCACCTGCCATGTCACCATCGCAATTGCAATCCGCATCGTTCAGGGCCATTGAACTATCAGAACTGTTATTTATGCATTTTGGCCTTCAAAAACCCCGGGCAATACAATTATTTGAAATACATAGGAATATATGGAAAATCCTGATTGAATGCTTAAGGTCGGACTTCAAATGCCTTACGCCCACATCTATAACTTCATCGGGTCCGCTATGTAATCGGAATTGGCAGTCACAGCTTCCGGAACTCCTATATAAGTTGAGCCCATAACATCACCGATGGCCGATGGCCCTGCTGGACGCGACATAGTATTAAGCCAAACTGCAATGTTGCATCGGGTCCGCAACATATTGCAGTTATATATATAATATATATATATATATATATATAATATATATATATATCTCGCAATTTGCATGATTTACATGGCAAGGCCTTAAAGCCCAATAATATGAAATACACCTAAAAACCATGCTTCGACACACCTAAGCGGACGACACCTGTTTATAACACCTAGACGTAATATGTCTCATCGGGTCCGCACATATACATCATTGTCGGGGTTTCGGGTAGTGGTTCATAGTAGAACTTGTCGATTAACAATATTGTATCATATATATTATATAATATATATATATATTTCCCACCCTCCGATAGTGTATTCAGATATATACACTATTTCCGCCTCGATAGTGATATTGCATATATAATATATATATATATAATATATATATAAAATGTTTTCAGCCTCCGATAGTGATATTGCATATATATATATGTTTTCGGCCTCCGATAGTGTATATTGCATATATTAATGTTTTCCGCCTCTTTTAACTCTTCCGCCTCCTTTAACTCTTCCACATATATATATGTATTTCGCACTGGTTTGCCTCTTTGGAATATATTGCTCCCGATAGTTCTGATATGCTTCCGATAGTTCTTCTTTGGCGTATATATGGCATATATATATGGCTCCTCTTGTAGCTTCGATAGCTCTGTTTTGCCTCCTTTGGCTCCTAGAATATTGCCATATTGCCATATTAACATCAATGACAATCTATGTCAACATTAGGGCATGGCCCAACAACAAGAAACAAACTACCTTACATCAACAAGAGAGATGTGAGAGTAAAACCCTAGACATTCTTTAGCAAGTGACCAAGCTTCCTTTCAAATGGGTTGATCTAGTTAGCTTTTGTAGTATTCTTTAGTTATCAAGAAATCCCCTTAAGAAATTTTCGAAATCAACCAAGAAATATAATTCATGATGAACACCAAAGATTTCATGAAAATGTTTAAGATTATGGAAACTGATTTCAACAATTCACAATGATCTGCAAAGGAGGGAGATTTCTCTATTTATAGGTTAGGATCTCAACATCTTTCCTCCTTTTGATTGAAAAAACAAGTGACTTTTCATCCACAATACACTTGATGATTAAGTCAAACTACAAGTTATCTCATTACATTACCTAAAACTAAAAAACATCCCCCCAATTAGAGGTTAGATTTGACAAGAGGAGGTGCAAAGATGATTCAAACCATGATTTTAGGCTCCTTGCTTGATTTGGACTCGAAATGTCCCTCAGATTGCTTGGAGACTTAAATGACCTTCTGTTTTGCCTCAACATTCCTCCAAATTGACCTCTACATGGTCCAATGGGTAGAAAGGGTAGAGGAAACTTAAATGACCTTCTGTTTTGCCTCAACATTCCTCCAAATTGACCTCTACATGGTCCAATGGGTAGAAAGGATAAAGGAAACTCCTTGTTTGGATCCATTTGCCTGCTTTTTGTGTGGTTTAAGGCTTGAACTTTCTTGCACATTAGTTGCCCTAAGTCTATGATTTGTCCTTGACCTGCTTTTACATCTTGCTTACTCAACACATTTTCCATGTTACCTCTTTTAAACTCATTCCTTCACCAGGGCAAGTCACCTCGTTTTGAAGGTACCTAAAAGATGCAAATGGGACATTAAAGGGGGTGTTAAGAGTGCCTTGACTTGGATTAGATTACTCTTGAGTTGCAGGTTGTAAGATATTTTTCCACTCCCTTGGAGGATGCGGGTAACTACATTAGGGATCTCTAATGCATCACAAACTTTCACACTTCGATGAAGAATGATGGTCATAGCCAAAGAGATGTGCATACATATTGATGTGGTTGATTTGGGGAACAAAGATTGCATTGGGAAAGTGAGGGGAAAAGTACAATAAGTGATCACCTTTACAGAGCTACTCAACAAGGGCTCCCATAAATCATCAGGCATAGTAGATCCACCTCCCAATGTTCGCATATCACCGTAAGAGATAAGAATGTTGCATGATGCTTTATTTCGCATACTATTCTTCTCTTTTCCTCACCCATTGAATGCTGAATGAAATCCTTTCCTTCTAGTACTAACCTTTCTCTAATGGCTTGTGGATTAGACTAGCCTCATAAGGTTTCCACAATTAATATGCTCTTCCAAGTTGAGTGATGCTCTCCTTTTTGGAGGGACCATTGTGAGAGAAACCTAGGTCTTATGTGGTGAGGTTTTCTCAAAAAAATAATAGCACCCCCATTCTCTCTCAGTTTTTTTTGCTTTCCCCTTTCCTTGGCTACATCACCCCTAATGGGTCTCTCAAGGTCGTTTTCTCAGGTAGGGCCCGACTTGAGATGGCTTCTTCTCAGATGGGACCAATGACCGTGTCTCTCCATTGCCTATTATGGAATTTGGTCTTGGTTGTCTCTGCAGCTATGGGATCACATCTCTAACCATTGCTCCAATGCTTTCTTCCACTCGTCTATTGCATTCCCTAGTTCAACGCCAAGATTGTCAACTTTTTCATGTTTCCTTCTTTATTTGTGCTCCAGAGTTCTCGATTCTCACCTCTTTCATTTGCTATCTCAAATAATGATGCCACCTCTTACTTCATGGCTTCAATTGTTCATCTCTATTGTTGTCCCCACCTTCGTATTTGGTTGAGTTTTTTTGTTCTTGGCTTCAGTAAATTTGATCTCTCTTTCCTCCACTAGTTGATCTCTACCTTTGCCACCTGTCCTACCTTGTCCTCTTCTCACCTTCACTCGCTTCTCAACCTCATTGAGATTTGCTATTATTATCGTCTCCTTGTATGTGGCAAGCCATTTACTTTTATGTTGTAGGTTGTGTTACCAAAATCTAGCAGGCCCTAAGGAGGGAAAGGCTATGGGTGAAAGAGGTAAACTGAGTGATAACAATGGCACGATGTCCCACGGTCACAACAACTAGTGTCCTCGGCTCTTTATGGACATTCATGATGTGAGGAGTCCTAGTAGATAAACAATCATCTTTAACTGATGTTTTAGGGTTTTAGGTACTAAGTGATGAGGTAGGACTTCCAAAGGGAAGCTCAATGTGATAATATGGCACTTCAGAAGGGTTTTAACTCCTTATAAGAGACCTAGAAGAAACTTGCACGTGATCTAGGGTTTTGTGAACTATCGTTTCTCTTCTAGGGTTTCTTTTTGTGAAACCACCAGTGTAGTTGATACACTGAGCCGTTTGATCTCTACTCCCTGAGCCATCTATATATTATTTTATGTATATATTTTTCTATTCTTAGGCATTTTTGAATAATAAAAAATAAGGAAAATTGCAGAATTTAGTAAAAAGAGATGGTTGTTTGGTGGAATAAGGAGTGTGCCTTATTTCCACTAGGTCTATGGGGTCAAATCGATGCTCCTCTTGAGTTGGTTTCGGCCTACCAGCTTCGGCCTACTAGCCCCCTCGGCCCTTCGGCCCCTCGATCCCTCGACCCAGGTTCTCTTTTTTCACTTTTGGTTTTAGCACACCTCCATAGGCCATCCCCCTCTACCCTTGGGTCCTTGGGCCCAGCCCCTCGGGTCTATGGGGTCAAATTGATGCTCCTCTTGAGTTGGTTGATCAATGATTATGGATTATGGTTGGAGGTGGAACCCCATAAGTTAAATGAGCTCGCGCCTAATCAATAACAAGTTTTGAAACCAAGCCCTACTAGAAAGGATTATACTTGGGGAAAATCCTTCAACAAATAGCTCAACTATGATGCAATATAAACCGAATCCCTTGGTGAGGAGCACTAGGGCATGGCCCAACAAGAAGAAACAAACTTTACCTTACATCAACAAGAGAGATGTGCGAGTAAAACCCTAGACATCCCTTAGCAAGTGACCAAGCTTCCTTTCAAATGTGTTGATCTAGTTAGCTTTTGTAGTATTCTTTAGTTATCCACAAATCCCCTTAAGAAATATTCGAAATCAACCATGAAATATAATTCATGATGAACACCAAAGATTTCATGAAAATATTTCACATTATGGAAAACCGATTTCAACAATTCACAATGATCTGCAAACGAGGGATATTTCTCTATTTATAGTATAGAATCTCAACATCTTTCCTCCTATTGATTGGAAAAACATGTGACTTTTCATCCACAATACACTTGATTATTAAGTCAAACTACAAGTTATTTCATTACATTACCTAAAACTGAAAAACATCCCATCAATTAGAGGTTAGATTTGACAAAAGGAGGTCTGAATTGACCTAAGGGTACAATGTTCCATCAAGAATAGCTTGACATTACTTGAAAAATTAACTTGAGTGCTTGGGAAGTAAAAAATTCCACTTTGTTTGCACAATGTTGCCTGAATGAGGACGTTGTGCTTTCCAACGGCTAGTATAATGTGGACAACCTCCCATTGCTCGATGCAAAGTTGATTCAAACCATGCTTTTAGGCTCCTTGGTTGATTTTTTCCTCTACATGGTCCAATGGGTTGTCTGGATCCATTTGCCCGATTTTTGTGTGGTTTAAGGCTTGAACTTTCTTTCTCATTAGTTGCCCTTAGTCTATGATGTGTCCTTGACTTGCTTTTACATCTTGCTTACTCAACACATTTTCCATGTTACCTCTTTTAACCTCATTCGTGCACCAGGGGAAGTCACCTTGTTTTGAAGGTACCTAAAAGATGCGAATGGGATATTAAAAGGGGGTGTTAAGAGTGCCTTGACTTGGATTTGATTACTCTTGAGTTGGAGGTCGCAAGATATTTTTCCACTGCCTTGGAGGATGTGGGTCACTGCATTAGGATCACTAATGCATCACAAACTTTGAGACTTCCATGAAGAATGATGGTCATAGACAAAGAGGTGTGCATACATATTGATATGGTTGATTTGGCTAACAAAGATTGCATTGAGATAATAGGAAAGTGAGGGGAAAAGTACAATAAGTGATCACCTTTAGAGGGTTACTCAACCAGGGCTCCCATAAATCATCAGTCATAGTAGATCCACCTCCTAATGTTCATATATCACTGTAAGAGGTAAGAATGTTGCATGTTGCTTTCTTTTGCATACTATTCTTCTCTTTTCCTGACCCATTGAATGCAGAATGAAATCAGTTCCTTATAGTACTAACCTCTCTCTAGTGGCTTGTGGATTAGAATAGCCTCATAAGGTTTCCATAATGAAAATGCTCTTCCAAGTTGAGCAATGCTTTGCTTTTGGGAGGGGCCATTGTGAGAGAAACCTAGGCCTTATGTGGCGAGGTTTTGTCAAAAAAATAATAGCACCCCCATTCTTACTTTTAATAATGAACCCTTTTTCCTATATCCCCTCTCTCCATTTTTTTGCTTTCCCCTTTCCTTGGCTACATCACCATTAATGGGGCTCTCTAGGTCGTTTTCTCAGGTAGGGTCAGACTTGAGATGGCTTCTTCTTAGATGGGACCAATAACCGTGACTCCACATTGCCTATTAAGGAATGTGGTCTTGGTTGTCACATCCTATAGACTGCAGCTATGGCATCACATCTCTAACCATTGCTCCAATGCTTTCTTCCACTCATCTTTTGCATTCCCTAGTTCAATGCTAAGATTGTCAACTTTTTCATCTTTCCTTTTTTATTTGTGCTCCAGAGTTCTCAATTCACAACTCTTTCATTTGCTATCTCAAATAATGTTGCTACCTCTTACTTCTTGGCTTTAGTTTTTTATCTCTATTGTTGTCTCCTCTTGCGTATTTGGTTCAGTTTTTTGGTCCTGGCTTCAGTAAATTTGAACTCTCTTTCCTCCACTAGTTGATCTAAACCTTTGCCACCTGTCCTTCCTTGTCCTCTTCTCACCTTCACTAGCTTCTCTACCTCATTGAGATTTGCTATTGATATCGTCTCCTTGTATGTGGCAAGCCATTTACTTTTATGTCGTAGGCTGTGTTACCAAAATCTAGCAGGCCCTAAGGAGGGAAAGGTTATGGGTCAAAGAGGTAAACTAGGTGATAACAATGGGACGATGTCCCATAGTCACAACAAATAGTGTCCCCGGTTCTTTATGGACTTTTCATGACGTGAGGAGTCCCAGTAGATAAACAATCATCTTTCACTGATGTTCTAGGGTTTGAGGTACTAGGTGATGAGGTAGGACTTCCTAAGGTATGCTCAATGTGATAATATGGCACTTCATAAGGGTTTTAGCTCCTTATAAGAGACCTAGAAGAAACTTGCACGTGATCTAGGGTTTTGGGAACTATCGTTTCTCTTCTAGAGTTTCTTTCTGTGAAACCACTAGTGTCGTGCATACATTGAGCCGTTTGATCTCTGCTCCCTGAGCCATCTATCGATTATTTTATGTTTATATTTTTTTATTCTTAGGGATTTTTGAATAATAAAAAAAGGACAATTGCAGAATTTAGTAAAAGGAGATGGTTGTTTGGTGTAATAAGGAGTGTGCCTTATTTCCACTAGGTCTATGGGGTCAAACCGATGCTCCTCTTGAGGTGGTTGATCAATGACTGTGGATTATGGTCGTAGGTGGAACCCCATAAGTTAAATGAGCTCTTGCCTAATCAATAACAAGTTTTGAAACCAAGCCCTACTAGAAAGGATTATACTTGGGGAACATCCTTCATCAGATAGATCACCTATGATGCAAAATAAACCGAATCCCTTGGTGAGGAGCACTCGGGCATGGCCCAACAAGAAGAAACAAGCTCTACCTTACATCAACAAGAGAGATGTGCGAGTAAAACCCTAGACATACCTTAGCAAGTGACCAAGCTTCCTTTCAAATGGGTTGATCTAGTTGGTTTTTGTAGTATTCTTTAGTTATCCACAAATCCCCTTAAGAAATTTTCGAAATCAACCAAGAAATATAATTCATGATGAACACCAAAGATTTCATGAAAATGTTTCACCTTATGGAAAACCGGTTTCAACAATTCACAATGATATGAAAACGAGGGAGATTTCTCTATTTATATGTTAGGATCTCAACATCTTTCCTCCTTTTGATTGAAAGAACAAGTGACTTTTCATCCACAATACACTTGATGATTAAGTCAAACTACAAGTTATTTCGTTACATTACTTAACACTAAAAAACATCCCACCAATTAGAGGTTAGATTTGACAAAAGGAGGTCTGAATTGACCTAAGGGTACAACATTCCATCAAGAATAGCTTGACAGTGGTTGAAAATTTAACTTGAGTGCTTGGGAAGTAAAAAATTCCACTTTGTTTGCACAATGTTGCTTGAATGAGGACCTTGTGCATCCCAATGGCTAGTATAATGTGGACAACCTCCCTTTGCTCAGTGCAAAGATGATTCAAACCATCATTTTAGCCTCCTTGCTTGATTTTGACTCGAACTCTCCCTCAGATTGCTTGGAGACTTAAGTGACCTTCTGTTTTGCCTCAACATTCCTCCAAATTGACCTCTACACAGTCCAATGCGTAGAAATGGCAGGAAACTCCTTGTCTGGATCCATTTGCCTGCTTTTTGTGTGGTTTAAGGCTTGAACTTTCTTGCACATTAGTTGTCGTTAGTCTATGATGTGTCCTTGACCTGCTTTTACATCTTGCTTACTCAAGACATTTTCCATGTTACCTCTTTTAACCTCATTCCTACACAAGGGGAAGTCACCTCATTTTGAAGGTACCTAAAAGATGCAAATGGGACAATAAAGGGGGCGTCAAGAGTGCCTTGACTTGGATTTGATTACTCTTGAGTTGGAGGTAGCAAGATATTTTTCCACTCCCTTGGAGGATGCGGGAAACTGCATTAGGGATCTCTAATGCATCACAAACTTTGAGACTTCAATGAAGAATGATGGTCATAGCCAAAGAGGTGTGCATACATATCAATATGGTTGATTTGGGGAACAAAGATTGTATTGAGATAATGGGAAAGTGAGGGGAAAAGTACAATAAGTGATCACCTTTACATGGCTACTCAACAAGGGCTCCAATAAATCATCAGTCATAGTAGATCCACCTCCTTATGTTTGCCTATCACTGTAAGAGGTAAGAATCTTGCATGATCCTTTCTGACCCATCGAATGGTGAATGAAATCCTTTCCTTCTAGTACTAACCTTTCTCTAGTGGCTTCTGGATTAGACTAGCCTCATAAGGTTTCCATAATTAATATGCTCTTCCAAGTTGAGGGATGCACTCTGTTGACCTCTACTGGTCAACTACCCATGCAATACACCCCCTGTTTCTTCACAAAAAGGGGCAACACCTGATCAGCGTATCCGTGCCATCCTGCAGTCATCAGCAGCTTGATCAATCGTTTCTGTAAACCCAGTCTGCATGTATTAATTGTAAATAATCCTAGCAGATGTGAGTCGTGTTGTAAATTGCCTAGGAGGACCTAACTTTTCTATGATAATCTATGTCCCGGAAGGTTTTTCGTCTCACCGATCCACGGATCGGCAGAGTTTTCCTTCAAACCTGACCCCAAAGCCGGGATAGATTTTGTCAGTGGAATTTTAGAAAATCCTAGTGTGTTAGCCTGCTAGATTATAGTCATGTCGCAGAACTGGGTGATTTGTGAGGGTCTGTGTTAAAGGGGTTTTTTTTCTCCCCTAAGATGTAAATTGTTAAAGTCATGATGTAATGTGTCCTAAGGGTTGAAAAATGTTTAAATCCCCTCATCAGTCCTAAGTCCTAGGTCCTAGGTGATGTTTCCAAAGGCTTAGTTCGTTGATCCATAATAAAATAAATAAAATAAAA